>BGPR01034450.1:0-16469 GCA_013235015.1 Araneus ventricosus
CTCAGTATCAACTGTAAACATAATTATTAACACTGATTTAAATCTCAGAAAGGCCAAAATATACCATTTACATCGTCTTTCTCAACGTCTAGGCGCTTAATGTAGAACACGCAAAAGAATTCTTTATGAAAAGATTTATCCTGATAGAAATGGAAAAAATGTTGTAACAATAGATGAATTTTCGATCTATTTAAATGACTGCAAGAAAAAAATACAATTTATTATCATCAAAGAGAAGAAAAAATCTTAAAACATGGTTCAAAAACTCCAAAGAAAGGTTTTCTAAGAGGTTAATGACTGTTGTTGATTTTTTCAGTTTAATGGCAAAATAAAAGTAAATAGAGTTTAGAAAAATGATAAGATAAACTCTACATACTGTCAAGAGCATATTTTATCCGCAATCTTCAAATATGAAGTGCCATCCCCTTACCCACAATGACATCAATCAGTAGAGCTCCATCAAGACAGAGCAAGCAGCAACACGTCACAATTCACTGTTAATTTCCTGAAAACAATAGAACAAGAAATGGGTACTGATATTTCTGATAAAAATCTTAATATATCATCCATGGAGTTTTGCGCTTTTGGACTTTTGAAAAGTGCGCTATCCAAACGTCGGTCTAAAACCCTTTGTAGTCTTCGGGAAGTTGTTGAAGAGTAAAGGGGAAACTACTTCTTCTGATACTTATAAAATACATTATTGTTATGGAAATTTCGATTTAGAAATATTATTAAGAATAAGGGTTGTCCAACTGAACATTTAAAACACAAAAATGTTGTAATAAAGTTCTGCTAATAACACAAAAATCTCCTAAAAATGTGCGAATAGCCTATTTAATAATTCAAACCAATCTGTTTGAGATAGAATAATAATTTTAATTGCTTTGGCTCGCGTTATTTGGCTGTAAAATCAATTAAATTAAGTTTAAACATTAAAAGAAAATTAGGTATCAGTGAGAGTGAGTAATAAATCCAAGTAAACTATTTATAGAATCTCATCAATGTCTCGTAGAAGTTCATTGAGTGCTATGAGATAAAAAAAAATTGGAAATATTTTTATATCCTAAAGTTAAACGCTATATTTAGTGGCTTAAGAGAGTTTTTAGGAATCAGGCAGGCTTGAATTGACCAGGTATGAAATTAGCTGGAAAGGAAGCCTTAAGTATAGCAAAAACAAAATCAATTCACAGATCTATGGTAACTTATTCAAATTTTATATAATGCGGTTCTATACTTTGTGCTGAACATGTGTTTTGTGGCACTTGTTAAAAAATAACGATTGCTTTTATTGCAATATTTATTAATATTTTATGTAAAAAAATTACATTAAAATTTATTTAACTAACTGAATTGCTCTCTAAACATAATATACAATTAGAACAAATTGAAGATTTAGTACTGGTAATACTCATCGAATGACAATAAGTCTTTATTTCCATATTGCCAAGCGATTCTTCTTGTAGCATTTATAAGCAATAATTATTTGATCAATGTCCATAGTAGATGGGTCATTTCCATATAGTTGTACAAGCCCATAGAAAATGAATTTAACGTTCACCTTTTCTTCTTGATCTCTTTTTGGCTAGCGGAAATTATCCGTGCTTTTTTCTAGGAATTTCATAAGTATTTCTCTACCTTCAATCTTTTTTACTTTACCAGTTGTATCTTAAGTTTTATCTACAACTGAGTACTCCGCATTAAAATCAATGATGTCTCCATTCAAATAAACTGTTCTTTTTTCTCAAAGCTGCCTTTTCATTGGATATGCCTGTACACACAAAGTTAAAAAGTTTATACTTCTTGTATCTCTTTCCAGATGATCATTTAACTTTTATTGAAAAATAATTATCCAGTCAACAAAGACAATTATGATGAAAAAACTTGTTAATTTAGTCACATACAATTAAGTGGCGTTGATGAATAATTTGGTTTTTGTTAACAAAGGATAGAAATATTTGTTGCTCGAAAACAAGAGTATTCCATTATTCAAGAAATTGTATCTGTTAAAGGAGTGACTGTTGCCCTATGACTCAGTTATTATTATTTATTTCTGAAAAAACACCATAACTCATACATCCTTCTTTAAAAAATCAGTTGTCAAAAGAAAATTATTTTGTATTAAAATCTCTCCCTAATTGGATCCCTCCCCTTAAATTAAATTTCAGTTCGCTGAGCTTTCCACTGGAAGTCAAAATAAAGCTAGAAATATGCACTTTAATTTAAAATAATTATTGAAATAAATGCAGTATTTTCAATGAGTTGTATTCTTTATATTCCCCTAATTAAAATAATTATGGAAGTATATGGAATTTCTTCCAACAGTTGTACCATGTTGTTTTTCATAAAACGAGAACATCTTCCAATTAGATGAAACAAAAAGCTTTCTTTAAAAATGGGAAAAAGGCTATTCCCTTGCAAATAAATTATATCGCTTTCATTTCTGATAAGGTATTCCTTATTAATTATTAGCTTTGAGGTATTTTGAGCATTCAAAACACATCGATTCCCGGAATTTTAGATGTAGTTTCATATTAATGGGAGGGTCATTTTCTTTATTTGCGGCCCCAAATTGTCTGTAATCCTATTTTAATGATGTTATTCAAAATTCTAATTAATTTCAGAACAGCACAGCACTGTAAACAATTGCAGTATTTGATTTTCTAATGTAAATATTGATTAAAAGACTTCGGTGGAGATTAAATGTATTCAGTTTGTGCAGATATGTAATATTGCTGACTGATTGTGATAAGAAAGAGAAGATATAAGGTTTAAGATATCATACGCATCAGTGGTGTAGTCGTAAATTAGACTGCGCCAGGACACAATCTGACCTTGGTGGTATTATTGGGGGAAGGCACGGAATATATCGGATGATACGGATGGTAAAGAAAACATCACTTCACAATAAAATATTTTTTGCGCTTAAAATGCAAATGTTTGAATGTTTCATTAAAATGTTACATTGCTTTATATGGATATTGAAATCATGAAATGTCAACAATCATAAAAGGCATAATTTCCAACTATTTATTTATATTTTATTTTAAATCAAACTTTAACCTAATGCGTACAGTAGTTCAGAACATGAATACGATGATGAAGTCAAAGAATATATTTTTTTAAATTTTATCTTAATTTTAAGTTGTGCTAAAATTAAGAAGGAAATTTCTATGAAATCGTGACTTGAATAAGTAGAAAATATCTTGGATTTTCAGAACCAAACATGAGATCTAGGTAAGTATTGATAACCTTAGTGTTTATTTTCCCGTCAGAGCTCTCGGTTTACTTTTATTAGTTTTAAATAACATTTTATAATTTAACATACCACAATGAATTTATTTGTTAAACTGTAAAAACCTCCATTTTTCACCTAAACTCTAAAATTTGGGCATTTTGCACGAACTCAAAATATAGCGCAAAGTTTTTAAATATAATTTTTCTGTCATGAGGCAACAAAATGAAGTATTTAGACACTATTCAAAACAAAGTCTATAGCCTGTAAAATTTTATCTTAGAGTTAAATATTGTTGTTTTTTGTCATTTTTTCCAAACTTAAGTCTCTTTTCGCGAACTGAAAATTAAAAGTATTATTTTTCTTTTGATTAACATGGCAATACACAACTTTTAAGCCCTATTAGAATTCGATACTCGAAAAATCGATTCTTTTTTTTCGACCCCCCCAGAAATCGCACGTGGGAAGGTTATTCCGTTTAGTGATGGGTCGGATCAGTTCACTTCGCTGATCCGGGTCCCGTTCCGGATCGAAAATAAAAATGAAACTATTGCCCTTAATTACTTTAATACTCACTTTATCATTAAAACTTATATTTTAGTAAAATTATGAATAATTACTAATATCATCATAAATTAAATAAGATTATTATTTTGATAATTTCCATTAATTAATTTTAATAATTAATTATTTTTAATTAAAACTTCTGTTAAAAAACTAAAGTTCTGTTCCTTTTTGTACGTGAGATAGTGAAATTTATTGTTACTTTGCGAGAATTTTCAATATTCTGACTGTGGCATGCGATACTTTTGGTCTCTGTTATCTGGTTTGGGGTGCCGGTTTCTTATAAATTTCACTTAATTTACTGGACCCAATATGTTGACTGAAACGTTGATTAACGCACTTGGGTTCTTCATAAGTGGGAAGATTATCATGGAAATCCATACTGGAGAGAGTAGAGCGAGTTCTGATGAGAGAGAGGGTGGAGAAAGCATTTAGGCTCAAGGGTCCTTTATCTTCCAGTAACTGGCTGAAAAACTATAGTACAGTGACAAAAACAATTGCAATGCACCTGAATAAAGTATTACTTAACAGTATTTTAATTAATTTATTTTTATTAAATAATACTGGGAAAGAAAAACGGAAAGAAGAGAGAGAGGGAAGGAAGAAAGAGTGTAATGTTGACAAAAATATATAATAACACTTTTTTTCCTCTATATTTTTTAAAATTTTTGAGTGATCCTGTGACACAGTCCTAGAAAAGTAGTCAAATTCGGTTTTCACTCTGCTGTCTAGTCAGATAAGAGGAGTGGAAATGCCAAGGGCGCACGGATGCTTACTCATCTGCCAAAAAGCATACTCGGGCTGGATGGAATGTTTCATTAATTTTTGCCAAATATCGCCCTTACTATTCATTCTCTGTAGTGTTCCTGGGATGTCTTTTATTGCGCTAAAAATTTTGTTTACCTGCACGAGCAAACCCATGACGTCGTTCATATTTGCTAGCATTGCTGGGAGTTCGGTGAAAGAGGGGAGGGAGACCTCATTCATGATTGGTTTTCCGCTCGAGAGGGGAGTAGTGATTTCATGCAAGACCCGGGAGGGGTTAGCATTCTGACTTACATTGATGCTGCTTGTCTCTGGTTTGTTTACGTTTTGCCTGGCTGCTGCAGCAGTAAATGATTTACTGGCTGGATTATTTTGCTTTGCGCTGAGGGGATTGATTTGTTTATCATTGTTTAAGGGAACTTGGGGCAACCTCGATAGTTGGCTGTATGATTACCGCCACAATTAGAGCATTTTACAATCAGTGATTCTTTCCCTTATTAGGGAATTTATTAGAGACATGCTAACCTGCACAGACTACACATCGGGCTTTTAATTTGCATCCCTTGGCATCGTGTTTCCATAACTGGTAATCAAAGCATTGGTAAATTATTCTATTTTCATATTTTCCCATTATTACGATGAAATAAAAAATTTTATAAATATTGTAAATTTCCTGGACATTTACGGTTCTTAACAAATACACTTGGAAAATAGAGAGTGATTCTCTGGTTTTAAATTTCCACAGCCTTATAAAAAAGAAAGTTTCTCTTTTTTAATGCTGATTTACTCTCGTCTGGATTCGTATATTTTGGCAGTCCTTTAATCACAATTTTGGTAGGTTTTTCCGCGTTTTCCACAACAACAAAATATTCTTTTTCCTGTTTATCGAGGTACGTTGTTAACTCCCTGAAGTCTTTGGGGTTACAGGGAAGATTTTAATAAATTCCCCAGCCTATTCGGTTTTGCATTTGATATTATGCACATCATTTAAGCGTTTTAAAATTTCCTTATATTCAGCGGTTCGCTTTAACATGTATGGGGAGATTTTGGTAGCTAATGGGCTCGGTGTTTTATCACCTGCATTAATATCAGCTAATTGTAGGTATTTCTTTTGGGTGGTTTCAGCATTCATTTTAGGTAGATTCCTTATAGGAAGTTTACCTATTGCAATGGTTCTCATGACACGACTTTCGGAAAATTTCTGCAGATCTTCATCGATCATGACCCCTAGAACCCAAAACCACCCTTCGTTAAAAAGTTTATATATATATATATATATATATATATATATATATATAACGCTTTTTTCCATGTTATCTTGTGAACACGATAACTGGAGTAATTTTGATTTAATTTTAACCAGCCTGGGATATGTTGTAAGGATAGTAAAAATCTCGGTCGAATTCGTATTGGGCTATCCAGCTCAAAGGAGGTGGAAATGGTGGGGAGTGGAAATTTTCATTTCTCTATAAATCCTTTAAAATTGAAAATAGAAAGAAAATTCAAGTTAGGCGAATTATAGCCTTATCATAAGAAACAATTTTTGTATTTACACCTTTTCGATAGCTACAAATGCTTAGAAATTATGAGCTGAAAAGTGACTTTCCCACCCTTCTCCTCCTTTCCTCCTAACTTAAAGCACGTTTTAACCTATGCATTTTACCCCATGTTGGAAAGCTCTCGTCATTTGCAGTCTCTTCCACCTGCTTTCATTCTTGCATCTCCAATCCTTATGAAAATAGAGGGCGAAATGTTCTTTTCCGTATTAGTATTAGTAGAGACGTATACATATAACGCTTTCGCCCATGTTATATTGTGAACACATTAACTAGATTAATTTTGATTAGATTTTAACCAGCGAGGGATATGTTGCAAGGTCGGTGAAAATATTGGACGAGTTTGTAGATGGGCTTACCATCTAAAAGGGGGGGGAATGGTGGGGGACTGAAAATTTCATTTTTCCATAATTCCTTTACGATTGAAGATAGAATGATAACTAAAAATATTCAAATTATTGCCTCTTCATAATAAACAACTTTTGTATTGAAACTTTTTTAATAGCTACAATTTTCAGAAATTATGAGCTAAAATGCCATTTTCATTCTCCTCCCCTATTTTATCATTTCCCCATATCTCTGTTACGAATTTTTAGAAAAAAATTCAATTAGGCGAATTATCACCTTATAACGAACAACTTTTATATTAAACGTTTTTGTGAGCTAAAATTTCTTAGAAGTTATGAGCTGAAAAGCGCTATTCAACCCCCCCCCCAATTTATCATTTCCCCATTACTCTGCTATGATTGAAGATAGAAAGAAACTTTCAATTAGGGGAATTATCACCTTATCATAACAAACTACTTTTATATTGAAAGTTTTTTGACAGCAAGAATTACTTAGAAGTTATGAGCTCCCACACACCAGCGATGATTTTGTTTAACGGAGCACACGAACTCAGTGGTTCACAATCTCCGGCACATGATATTTGTCACCAATAGCCCTGGCTAAAAAGATGAGTTTGACTTGATTGGGCCACTGGTACCTGAAATGAATTATTATTAAGCTGTGGGGGAAAAAGGATATGATTAGTTACGTCCGATTAAATGTCTCATTTATTCGCATTCACTCGCTTCATGCATTCAACCTTTCACTCACACATGCATACCAAAAGAAAAACAGTATTTAAGGAATGATTAATGAATTACGAAATGGGGTTTTTCGTTACCTGATAAATGGCACTAGTGCAAGCGTCCTTCGATTTTCGTCATGTCTTCGTCTGGTCAATGGCTCTGGTCCTGCTGGAGGGAAGCCTTCCGCGAAAGCCCTGAAAAGGGCTAGTTGGCCTTTTTTCCCCTTGATGTTAGTCAGGAAGGAGAAGTGTCCTTGGGCGCCGCTTCTTCCGGGGGAGGCTGGGATCGTACCTAGGAATTTCTTGTATGGCTGGGTTGCTATGGTTTTCTATGGCTCTGAAAAAGTTAACTGCAAGTTTTTTAAAATAATCTTTGATTGGCTGGAGTTTGATGTCTTTTGCTATGTATCTATTTCGAATAAACCAGGGTGAGTTTGTGAGTTGTCGTGCGATGATATTTTTCATGAGCTCCCATCACCCGCATTCACTCCCACTTTTTGTACGGTAAACAAGCTGATATACCTGGCTTTGCTCCGGATTAAAATGCTTTCATGTCTAATATTTCTAATGTAAAAACTACTATTGTATAAAAATTATAATACACAATTTTTTTTCTTATCTGAAACGTTTTTAATTAAAATGGAATATCATTTGAAACAAACGATTTTTAAAAACAGCCGTTTTCTCCATAAATTATTAGTTGTTATATAGCTACTTCAAATTTTGTTAACAATTACTAAAGTAAAAGAAAGGTTTCAATGAATATGTTGAAACAATTAAATTAATTAGCTAATTATTCATCAATTTAAAGAATGAAAATAAATCAATCATTAATTCGTCCTGATATAAATTGTTAATCGTCTATTTTTAAAATTTTCTTTCAGCATTCGTCCAGAATTCTGTGAATGTATTCTGTATATATATATTCGAATTATGCTTGTCCTTCAACAATAAAGAATATTGTTGCGAATTCTGTATAAAATTAATTTTAAAAATATTAAAATGAGAGAAACAAATTGTATGGAAATGAAATTTTTGTCACTGAAGGTGTAAAAATAGTTTCGTGAGATAATGTTTTCCAAAGATAACGGGGGAAAAAGACTCGCTTAATTTTTAATTAACTGAAATTTTAAGTAACTTTTGGGCTTCGAAATGTTGAAGATGAACTTTCTCTTGTCGTAAATAAAAAGTGTGCTAACTCTGGTTGAAATCAGTCCAGTGGTTTAGGAAGAGATGTGGAGCATACATATATAGACACAATAATTTTTATTTAAATTAAGATAATTATTAGATAATTACACGATTAAGATTGCTGGCATATACTATAAGCCATAAAAAAGGTTCTAGTGAAGATATCGTCAAAATTAATTAAATATTTAATTTTATTTAAGTAAATAGTTAATTTTAATTCATCAAAAAGTTAATTTAAATAGTTAATTGATAATTAGTTAATTTGCCACATTACTTTAATTTGATATTTAACTAAACATGGCTGCACCAAAATTTGCTTAATAAATTTAATATAAAATAGCCATAAAAGATATATAAGAGTTCTCTTCATCCTTTTTTATATAGAAAAACATCTAATTAACTTTAAAATTGTTTTTTGGTTTTCCGCCTGAGTATTTGCTTTTAACTGTTGATGGAGATTTAAATTTACTGGTCAAAATGGCTGCATTGATATCTGTTTGCGTTTTATTCGTCGAATTGAGCTGACTGTATTGCTTATTTATAATATATGATTTATTCACATATATACAGGTTATTCCAATATATACAGATATAAATTCAATGGCTGCTGCCTGTTGGCATAAGTTAAATATGCTCATGCAAGAGCCATTTGCGAACAATAGTAATAAAATTGAACATGGTAACTGCGATGTCACACACGAAGTGAATGCGTTTTGAAATACTAAATCAATCTTGAATATGTATAATCCAATGCGTTACTCATGTGGTAGAGTAGATATGCGTTTCAATATCTAATAAAAAAACATGATGTGAAATACATAGGCGAGCTCCGATGCTCAGCTCATACCACTTGCAGACATGAAAACCAAACAACAACTAACTCTGACAGAGATGCAGGATGGCGGCGTCAAAGGGTTGCTATAAATTAGAAAAGGAACGAAACTAGTAGTTCGAGCGAACAATATCCTATGCTTTAAACACACGTATTAAATTTGGAACTCACAATGTTTAATAATTTTTATTTTCTTCTGTGTTAAGAATTTAGTGACTATTATCTCTGTAACCAGGGGGTTCTCTAAATGAGCCCATTCTGGTAATGCTTAAATGTTTCATGTCATGTGATTTTAGCATATAACAAAGCAACGTTCGCACAATTATATGATAACCTAGATTAAATAAAATCTAGAGTAGTTCTTCATCCGTGTCAAGAGTCAATTTCTTCCTACAGTTTCAGATAGGCCGGCTTAATGATATCTAGGAGATATTTGCACTGCTGAGTTGTTTATTTCTTTATGGCTCCTACCTGTTGAATGATTATGTGTTGAGATTTTTCAAAAATTGACCAATGTACTGACCGAAAAATCTATCATAACTTTTTGGAATGAAAAATGGAATGATAAAACCTTGATATAGTAAAAAAATTAAATGTCATAGAACAGAACAGAATCATAGCGTAAATATTGCAATGTGTAGAAACAATAAAGTCATTGGCTATGTCTGTATTGATCTATATGTAATATTTCATTACTTTTGTAACATTAACGTAAAGGAATCTACCTTTGCCTTCAAGCTTGCCGAAAAGGGATTTTTTTGTTAGGTTTTTTCTCAGTTGAAGCCGGTCTACCTCTTTTACTGAATTGGAACTCAAAACAACCGTTATCATTTCCCTGATGATTTGGGTTCCTGTCTTATTAATTTTTTCTTTATCCATAACACTACCATTATTGCTTACTGAATTATCATTATTAATTTTATCTCCATTTCCCGCAACGGTACTATAAGAGCCACCTTGGGGGATTGAATTAATAAAAGGTAAGTTACTGGGATTTAGTACTGAATCACAAATATGAATTACATTACCTTACATTCCACATTATTATTATGCATTATACTTTCAGTATTACTAATAAGAGTCGAACTACCTTTAATACCACAATTGTTTACATTGGTCAGCATCACATTTTCAATAGGATATTCATTTACAGTATTTTCACACTTATTATCACTCAATGTATCATTATCATTAACATCCATAGATTCAGTATTATCAATTACATTATCAGGATTATTACTCCTGATAATAGCAACATTATCTACTAATTATTTTCATTCATATCAACAGATAAATTATTAGGACTTTCATTATGCTCAATACCACTAGTAGTATATATGCGAGGGAGTCTAGCGCAATTTTAAAGCTGAGGATTTCTGGCGCACTTTTGAGCCCAAAAGATACTAGCGCACTTTTGAGCCCGAAGGATCCTAGCGCACTTTTGCTTCCGTCACCCATATACCGAAATCTCCGCACCGATGTTTTGCAAACCGAATGTTTTAGTGATAAGATATCCCTTGAATATTTTTAATAGTTTCTCCGAGTTAGAAATGTTGTCAAAGAGTGAAGCGCAGCACGAGCTTGCTCGTGTCGGAGAACGAACGCGATTACATATGATATGGAAAACTTTTATCCCCACCCCGAGAGCGCTTCGAAAGAGAAGGAAAGAAAAAAGCCGCACGATCGCAAGCCGGGGAGAACGAAAACGGTTTGCTACAGATAGTTTGATGAGAATTCTCCTTAACGAGTCCCGCTTTGCGAGCTACCTTAAATCACAATACACAACCCCGCACCCAGAACGCTCAAAAAATGAAGTTGAAGATTGAGCGAGTCAAACAGTTAAGATGCTTAAGTTAAAAAACTTATCCGAAGAAAGCGTCTGTCAATATGGAAAACACAGCTCCGAGGCTGGAGGAAACAAAGAAGTTGGTTAGTCGCTGCTTGATGAAAATGAGAGTAGCAATTAAAGGCGCAGCGAAGACAAGATGTGTGGGATAAAAGACTATTTCAGACCGCGAAATAAGATAATCTAATGGGAGAACGGTGAAATATAATTGGAGCCAGCAATTTTGAAAACTAATGAGCAAAACGGTGTAAGTTTAGCTCTCGAACAAGAACGCAAGACAAGAATGTTTTAACGAAAGTTAAAGATTCTTCTTAGACGTCTTCTTAATGGGGAGTCCACGGCTTAGAATCAGAATACTCAGAATTTCTAAACGCTTGATTCCCAAAAGGTTCATAGGTTCGAAAATATAACTGTTGGAGACTCAGATAAGTAGTGTAATTTATGAATATATAAGTTATTTCTAAACATAGCTGCATTTATTCACGAATAAATTTTGTTCTTCTCAGAATGATCATAAAGAAAAAATGTTTGGAAGTTTAAGGTTCGGGTCATGAAAACGAGTCTAATTTTTTATTTAATTTTTGAGCCTATATAAGCATTGTGTTCGTCATGTTACATCTCTCCCAGATCGCTTTTGAACGCATCGTTAGTGAACAATTATTTTCTGAAATAGAACAATCCCTTTTCCACGACGGAATCACTCTCATTAAAATAGGTTATTTACTATCGTTATCGAAACAGATTATTGACAGAAATCCAGATAAAAAAATTCTTTCACGAGCACGTGTATAAAAGTCTGCGCAAATATATCTCATTCTAAAGATGACGAACGTTACGAAACAAAATTGGTCTAACCTCGTTGTTTTGCTACCTGTTATGATTGTTGAATTCATAGTATTTGTGATCTATTTGTAAGCCTAAATCACATCGGAATCATCTCAGAAAGTGAATATCACAAACACATCCTGCATCGTTTCCAAACATATTGTACGGAAAATTTTTCTTTACGTTTGCTATAGAAATAAGGAACAGGTATTCAATATACGCTAGTTGTTCTCCAACAGAACCCTAAAACCTATCCCTGAGATTCTAGGTGTTCAATTAACGAAAAGCGAATTCAGAAAAGTGTGCGAAGTGTGTTGATATTCGAAACTGTTCCAGTTAGAAATGAGTGTTCAAGCAATGTTTCTACTACTCAAATTTCCATCTTCAGTGATAATTAATGGACCGAGTCAAAGCAGGAAAACTAATATTTAGTTCGAAAAATTATTTCTGAGCAAATGTTTGAAGTTCCGATGAAAAAAGTCGTATGGTGTTATAAAATTTTTCAATCCTGTTTAGATGGAGATTTGCTTCAACAAATTGATTGGAAATTAGACGATTTCGCACTCTCAGATGATGTGAAATTTTCGGAAAGTAATGCACAGATAATAGTTACATTGCGATCCAATGTAAACATTAAATTCAAACGTAATTCTGGCCCACGACTAATGAATGTTCTGAATATAATCGATGATGCATATGTTATTCGCGGAAAACAATCGATATTGCAATTTCCCTATTCTCAGTCAATAGGTTCCATCAATGATGAAGCAGTTCACGTGACCGTCTATAAAGTTTTTCCCACTACTCGCAAAGACACCGAGACCTCAACATTCATAATCCAGAGCGGAATGTATCAGCAAGCGAAATACTTATTTGAAGAATTAAAATTTATAGTTTTGCGATTGACAGCAGATTCGAGATTGGGATTACATGTTCTTTGAAACACTCTTGTTACGTTTGGAGAGAAACTCAGAGATCTGTTAGGATTCATTCAACGAACTTTTGTTCAGGGTGAACATAAATCCAAATATACTCTGGAGTTACGAGCAGGCATAACAGAAGTCTAGGTGTACTGAGATATTGTATCCGCCTCTCTCGTGGTAGATTTCTCAGCATCTATTCTGAAATTCATTCCGATAGCCAATGAACATAACGAAATCATGAACATAAGTAGCGGCACCCCCATCAAATTCATATCGGGTAGAACGAATTTAGTTCTATCCTTCAGGAAAAAAATTATATTAATGTCACATTCTCACCGGTTTAGGCTAACATTTTATCTTATTATTATTAAACACTTTTCTTTCTTTCTTCTTTCAATTTGATGTTTCACATTTTACCGGTTGATTTAACTATGATTAATTTGATAAATCGGCCCATAAATGTACCTAATCCAGTACATTCTGGTTCTATATTCTATTATCATGCTGGATCATGAGCTTGTTCTAGTTCCAGTCTTGCACTTTGCCCAGCGTTTTTGCATGACGAGCCGGGTACCGGGATCCAGTAATCTACTGGAACATTGAATGTACCAGATCCGATCAATTAACTAACCGTATCATACCAGATCAATATCTTTACGAAACGTTTTTGGCAATCCAGTCATTTTTTTTTGTTACGAAATTAATCTTTTCCTAATAGGGTTTGAAATTCTATACTTCAAGACATAATTCACTGGTTTTAAAGAGAGATGGCGTGACAGTAAATCCTAATAAAAGATCAATGTCTATTGCTTAGAAAAAGAGAGAGAACGCATCTTTATGCAGACAATTCTTTTATTACTTGATAATCCCTTTTATACCAGAGAAAGTTCTTTACTTTCATGGTTTGGATTACATTTTTCCACAAGCAATCAACAGTAGTCTTACAGGCTATAGTAGCTTGGTTTTCAGCATTTGTGATACATTTCTAGATGATGCAACAAGACATTATCATCATCCTTAGCATTCAGGAAAGTAGCCAAATTTCGCTGCAAAATTCAGGTATCAGGATGTCACTCAAGAAAAACGTTTTGTCGCTGGAAAATGCTGTCCAAAATTGTTTCAAACAAGAATTCAGTGGAAGAATAGACTTGTATTTCTCTTTCAATTATATCTCCAATTTCAGAAACTTCAAATATCGCTTCTCCTGTTGGCATATCGTTTGAATTTAATGATGTCGTATTCGACAATTGTGAAATAAACAATTATTGCTGGTTCTCCGAATTTTATTAAGACGAGTATTTTTTTAATGTGCATCCCAAGGTATTATCAAACCGTGTTGTGAGATAAACAGAAATCAGTAGATCCAGTACGAGATCCAACAGTATCCAAATCTCGATGATGGTTGCTTGCTAAATCTAAATTACTGGCACTTGACGATTGCAATTGTTATGTCGATTTACCATTCATTACGGTTTTGAAGAACCATCGGCACCATTAGTTGGAGGAGTGGGAGTGATGATGTTGCTTAATTTTAACTGCAACATGTCGAAACGTTTTACAATTCGTTTCGTTTCCAAGCATTTATTTCTCTCATTCTGTTAATCGTTGATCTCCTGGTCTGACATGCCACAGGAAGGAAACAAAATAGCCCATGTTTTCGTTTTGGAGTGTTGTAGAATTTGCGAATTCCATTCCATTCAAGACAAAATTCATCTGGAATTTTTTATCTTCCCATATTGGATATCGCCCCAAGGTTCAACGTAAAGAAAACGCATTTTTTCCTGTTATCAAAATAAAATGGCCTCCAATTTGTTACTGTTTAAGGAAGAATCATATTGACGATAAATGATCGCTATCTGTTCCTTCATCAGGAAGCATATCGCTTAAAACACTCACCAAAGTTCTATTAATTTTAGGATCGCTTGTAGAGCTATCCTTAACAACGTGTTGTGTGTCATAATGTTTAAAATTCTGTGGAATACGTTTCGATTTACTTGATTTCGATAACCGTGTGCATTTTCATATAAACTAATAATGGACTGTTTCCGCGTAAGAGCCGTCAACAATTTTAATGAAATCTATATGCTGCGCTTGCACGAGCAGCATTCATAAATGGATTCGCTGCAGGAAAAACTTGTGTGAGTTCGAAAGCAGCAAAGCCACAGTGTTTGCCTTTTTATTCTGGAAGTGTTACATTCTGTGTTTTTGTGAGGCAAGATTTTGTAACAGATTAGAATGTTTCGTGCACAGAATCATTCTTATAAAAGGCTGTGTGTGGAAGACATCTAGGCATTTGAACTCCTTCACGATAAGGAAATATAACTTAGTTATAACTGTTGAAATCAAATTCTTTTTAAATTCGCCAGCTAAAGACTGAATTAGACACCAAAACTGACAGATCATTCGGGGAGAATTCCGCAGTTCACAGCGTGTGCAGAATTATAACACTTTTGAGCCCTAGATTCAAGAGTGAAAGCTGTTTCTTTCGATTCTTGTGAAGGAGCATTTTCAGAACCAAAGACTGCTCTCTAAGGCCACTTTCATGAACCAACTACAACTGAAGCCAAGAAACATCGCAATTTCTGATAAAGAGATCTATATTGATCTCGAATCAGAGGCGATAACACCGCTTTTAGCTGGGGAGGCAATTCATTCATTTTTTGCTTATAACTAAATGCATGGTATCGTCATTCCAAGTAATTTAGAGGCTGGTGTTCATGCCAACCTGCGTACGAATTATCAGCAATATCATTTCGCGTCTTTAACATGTTTCACCGTTGTTTAAACCGAATTCTTTCCTGCGGCTATGGATCGTATGTCAGCTCCATCCTAACTATCATTGTAGAACAAACCAAAGTAAACAACTTTTGCGAGGACTTACGAAACAAGCTTTTGAATATATGTATTATAAGCACACTGTATTTCAAAGAATTTTTGATCATTAGAGGTGAGATTGACACTCGGAAAGCATTGTATAAAAGATATGTTGTTGGTCCAACTTGGTCGGTTCAGGAAAGCTGTTCCATCTTGCTTTCAGAATCTTGCTGGAACGTTCAGAATACAGGAGCGCAAATACTGCATCTCCAAGTCGTTATGAGACTCAGATGGTATTACTATCCGAAATGGAAGACAACTGGATGTATTTCTACAAAACCAGTTGATCAATTTCAGTTGAATTTTTTATGCAACCATGTTTTGAATTCGCTCTTCTTATAGTGAATTCTGATCCATTTTTTTGCTAGAGAGTGGAAAAAAGACGTCAGAGTAAAAAGCTTAATCCCAACTTCGTCTGCTGCGTTATCGCATTGATATTTTCATTTTACTACTTCCCGGTCTCCTCTCCTTCTTAGGTTTGGAAAAATGTCTGTTATTATTTCTCGCCTGGATTGAGCATTTGATCTCTTGCGTCATCATCGGAACGGTTTTGCTGGTTGCGATATGTCCTCAACACATACGACCAGATGTCAGAAACGTTGCTCTAATATTTTCTCCTCTTGTATCACAAGCATTAGGTGTATCAGACGCAGTTATGAAAACCATATCCCCTTTGAATTGAGAATGAATATGGATTCAGCATTCCGATTTGAATTCTGATGCACACGCAAGGCAATATTCAG
Organism: Araneus ventricosus; assembly: GCA_013235015.1. Classification (NCBI taxonomy): domain Eukaryota; kingdom Metazoa; phylum Arthropoda; class Arachnida; order Araneae; family Araneidae; genus Araneus; species Araneus ventricosus. Next base: position 16,424 of record BGPR01034450.1, read on the forward strand.
GTAAATCTATAACCGCGATCTGCAATGATTGTCTCTTAACTATGAA
>BGPR01034451.1:0-16468 GCA_013235015.1 Araneus ventricosus
AATAGAACGGTACACAGACGCATTTCTCTTCGTTTCCTTGGTCATTATTGAGGATATAATTTCCATTTGCGAGCTCATATAAGCCTTCTTGGTCGAACTGCTTACTTCCTGGTCTGAATTGTTTCGCAGTGGTTTCTTTTGCTGCATACCTTTCGTTCGTTGGCAGAGGTTGTGGAGCATAGGGTCCGGCTGGTACATATGGTTCATCATCATCATCCCTATTAGGCTTAGAAGTCACGAGAAAGTGTCCATTTGCTTGTGATTCTGATTTGGCGACGTCTTGTTGGTTCTGCGCCAAAAACTTTTGTTGGGATTCTTGATAAGTGGGACGCTTGTGGTAATCATTTGCAGAAATATAACGAACAAGTTCTTTTTCTGGAACAGCAGCATATTTTTCTTTGTTATGTTGATTATTTGATGCAGGGTTCTGAGAGGGAGGAATGTAAAACTTATGATTCGTTTGCTTTACATCGTGGATTCTTGAACCAAAATCTTGTTTCTGGGGATTTATAGCCTTTTGATATGCCTGGCGATTAATCTTTTGCGATTCCGTAGATGGGAGATAGTAGTTATCAGATTTGGCTTGCTCTTCATCATCGATAGGAATTGGTGGATAAGGTCCGTTGTAGTACAAGTCATCTTCTTGGCGCTTCTTTGCAGATTTTGAAGATTTGGCTCCATCGTCGTCATCTTCCGCCTTACCAGAAAAAGACACAATCGGGATGAAACCTTGGAGGGATAGCTTACGGTTACCTGGATCGTCGTTTAGTATTCTCCCTTCTCTGATGTTACCCAAAAGATCGAGGTTCATGGCCTTGGAACTTCTTCCTCTTGTCACGTTCGCTGGAGCAAAATCGTCAGAGAAAAGTTCCAGAAAGGAGCTTCTGCCACTTGTGATGTTGGCTGGCAAGAAAGCGTCGCTGTCGAAAAGTCCCGGTGAGAATATTTGTGTGTCGGTGTCATTTTTTGATGATGTTTCAGTTGAGGGGGCTTCAGAAGTTACAGAAGCAGATGATGCAGTACTACTTTTGGGTGTCAATTCATCGGCCGTTTGGGAATCTGTAGCACTCGTTGTGGAATTCCAGAACCATTGCTTCGATCCTTGTTGAGAACCTGTTTTCAGAATATATGCATATTTATTTTTTGTATCATTTTGTAGGAAACAGAGCCTAAAAGTGGTAAACGTTGTAAGTGCCAAAAGCGAAAATGTTGGCGAATCGCAAATAACTGTTCAATCATTTCATAGAGATGCTACACTAGCGACCTCTTTACACGCGCTTTTGAATTAGTTAGAGGACTACCAGACAATTTTCACGTGTAGCACATTATAAAGCATTACTCATTTAATAATTTAACGTGAAAAAATGGTGCTTGAGTCTTTTTGGCACTTACTTCATTTACCACGTTTTGTCTTCAATTATTATTCATCTTCTGTAAATTTTCATAGGTATGGATGAAAATGTATGCAACTGAAAATGGTCATCACTTAAAGTATTAAACTTACAGGAAAGCAAATCTACAAATTCCTATGCTTGATTCGAAGCTTTTTCCTTTACAAATACGAAATTAGTTTTTAAGAACCAAATTATTCCGTTTCTTTTAATTGTTACATCAAAATTATTTTAAATTTTAATATTAATACATTACATAAAATTTATTAAGTTAATGGCAAAAGAGAACATCCCTGAATTATAGTTTGCTAAATACTTTTGTAACAACAACAACAACAAAAAATTCAAAATTAGTCGAATAAAATATTTAGATGTCAATTCAAAATAAAAATCTAATTGATAGGATAGATATTATAAAATTTTCTTTCAGTTTTTTTCAGAAATAAATTGAAGCTTTTTTGTAGCTTTCATAAACTTTCCAAAATTTAAATAATATAAGACTATGTCACTTGTGAATTGGTGATTATATAAAACACAGATTTTATGTCAATTTTAAATACATTTTTTGCGCTTCTACATAGTTTTAAATTTTTTTTCTCTAAAAAAAATGCAAGCATTCATAAAAATCGATTTTTAACATTTTATATATCGGAGACATTACATTATATATATTATTATACATTTTATATTTATATCTTTATTATGATAAAACTCATTTAGTTAAAGACAATTATAAAAAAATTCCGGTTTTTGATTCAAATTTTATAAATTTTACAAAATCTACATTCTTTCCTATATGAGCAAAGAATTGAAAATGAAACTTAGAATGATTGGCATACAAAACAATCTGTTAGGAACCAATATTAATGCAGAAATATAGAATTTACATTAAACTTACCAGCCTCAGACTGCGAAGCAACAAGTGGTATCCACACCAACAGACAGCAAAGAGCTGCAAATCGAATCTCCTTCATATCTTTGGCGACTCAGAATTTTTACCTATTCCGAAAAAATTGCAGATTTAATACAAATTATGCCAAAATACAATATTAAAAACTTCATTTGAAGTGAAGAAAATGAACGTGAAATATGGTGTCTTTGCTTTGAACAGAGTACACAATAAAAATTCAACCTAGCCATATAATACAGGGTTATTATAACTGAAATTTGCTATGGAGAGGGCTCTAGAACCAGTTCTAAGGCTCCGAACAGAACAAAAAATAATTAGAATGTAATACAAGTGACAAAAAACAAAACAAAGAAACATTATATAAAAACGGGTATTTTGGACGAAAAGAGATTTGGCCTTCAAAATTGAATTTCGGCAGCATTTTTAGTTAAACTAAACTAAAAATTAAATAAATAAAAACAGGTAAGACTTTTTAATTTAGTGCCATCGATGCTGAAAGTTCTCAACCATAATCGTTAATTTTTATGGCGAAATGACATTCTGTTAGAGAAAAACTGAAGTTGTTTGAGGAAAATTTGATGCCTTGAGCTCTTTCACTCCAATATAATCAATACTAAACATTTTAACCATAATCGTTAATATTTACCACAAAATAGTATCCTATGAGTGGAAAACTAACAATGCAACCACTATTTTTGAACTTTCAAAAGTGTTATATCAAATCTGAAAATTAAAAACTGGTAACAAACAAAAAGTCGTTGAAATCTTTTCACTTCCACATAAATGACACCAAAATGATCTTTTTTATAATCACAAATATTTAGCACAAAATAGCATCCTATAAATGGGAAAATGACAATGCAAGCAGTACTTTTGAACTTTTAAAAGCGTTATACCAAATTTGAAAATCAAAATTTTGATAACAAGTAAAGAAAAGGCGTTGAAATCTTTTCACTCCGACGTAATCGACACCAAAACATCTTTACCTATATTTAGAAAATCACTTCACCTCTTGTCAGACCAATCAGACTCGGTTTCAGTTTTTCTTCTGCGGTAATTGGCATCACAGGCGAGGAGGAAGGAGTCAACAAACTTTCCAAAGGGATTCATCGTTCCTGCTTCTGACCCACATAAACGCTTCTGGGTCAAAGCGAGGGAAGGTGCACTGAGTAGGACTTTTCGCGGATCTTCCTCGAAAAAGCGATTCCAAAAAAGAAGCTGGGACACTTTTGCACGTCATCGTTGAGTTGGAGTAAAAACTTAGGAGTCATGGCCCTCATTTGGAACATTTTACTGTTTTTTAATTCCATTCTAATCCTGTCTGCTCAACCAGCACATTTAAGATTCTAAGTAACTGCGGTTTGGAGACGAAAGTAACTATTGGAAAAAGTAACAGAGATGAGACAATTTCGGGCAATTCCACATTAAATGCCGTAAAAGGCAAAAAATAAGAGTTAATTTTATTGCAGAAAAAAGGAATTGTTTTCGATCAATAAGTATAAATATGAAGAAGCTATACTAAAGGTAACTGTTCGGAAAAGTAACAGTAATGAAGCAATTTGGGGCAATTCCACATTAAATGCTACAAGAGAAAATTTTATGCCTGTTTAAATAAGAGACAGTTTTATCACAGACTAATGGAGCTACTTTCAATCATTAAGGATAAATTTAAAGAAGTTGTTCATAAAGTAACAGCAATGAAAAAATTTAAGGCAATTCCACGCCGTGGAATTGCCTCATTTGCCCTGCGTGTGTAATATTTTGGATATTATGAGGGTAAATATATATCTTTATAGCTATATTTGCTTCTATAGTGTTGAATTTATATTGTAAACAAAGAACACCTGCTTTTATGGATTGCATTGCATCCCACTGATTGAAGGGAGGGAGAGAAAAAACCGATAATCTTAAAACTGATTTTACGGCAAATATATGAAGGGAAGAGAATGAAAAGAAAGTTTTTGAGTCATTCTGTTCTTATTAATCCGAAAATGTTGAATCCACTGAAAATAAGAGCTAGACAACTACAAATTCTAGCCTGGTTCATTGGAGAAAGACTGTCTGCCGAGATGCACTAAATCACCTGTACGCAACCTTAATAACAACTTGACCTTGCTTCCGAAAATAAAGTTAATGATGAATCCACGAATGAAGAATCAAGTTATCTATTTTCCGCACTGTGCCTGTCTTGTGCTGACCTTGAAATCTCGCTTCCTGATTTACAAACAAAAACAAGAGAAATGACAGAGCAGGTGGTCACTGAACGCTTTAGTGCGTCTCCTACAATGTAATGTAAACAAACAACAAAAACTCGTCCTCTTCAGCCAGTTGATGGATTAAAAATAACTTCTGAAGTATTTTTAGAATGGTGGTCATTGTTCTGTTGGCGTAACCGTTTATGCAATGCAATTCCGTCTTTAACTGTTGGCCTTATATTTTAATAAACGTTCAGAATATGTCTGTTGAATTAAAGATGTGAAAAATAGAACATTGGCATTCCTTCCTAAACTTTTAAAAGTTGACATTTTTAAATTTTAAATAATGAATAAAAAATTAAAGATTTTGATCAAGTTCTTAATCACAAAGACTTTCAATCAGTCTTATGCATCTTTCACATGTGTTCCCCTAAATCAATATTTACCAGATGATTACGTGTACATCGTAGAAGCTCCCTCACGTGTTGAGGAAATTAAAACAAAAGGCGAGGGAATTCAGCATTTTATAATAGCGGGGACTGAAATCGAAAGGAAACAGAATTCACATAACTGACATTTCAGAGTGCTACGAATGGAATGCAATCAAGCCCACTCGTAACTTGCTCAGGGCACTAAAGGCCACTTCAAAACTATGAAAAAATGTATTAGTATTATTGTTGAGAATTGTTTTAACTACATGGCGATATAGTGTTGTAACAGAAACACTGAGAAAGATGGATATCGAATAGTATATAAATGAAACTTCAAATGGTTGTGTTAGAGGAAGAATTTATTTCATACAAGGAAAAGAAATGGCGATTCAATACTTAATTTTTGTTGATATAAAAATACATGTAACTTTTACTGTATTATAAAGATATTTTTGCATTAAATTCTGTTCACACTCTCCTTCAAACATTATCAAAACTCCATTTTTACTTTTGTGAATACATTACTTTGAAGGAAACCTTTTAATAGAGTTGAAGATAGTTTTGAGCATGAAGATGAGCAATATTTTTTTTCCCTTCCCGACTTCGAATACCATTTTTTAATATAAAAACATTCGATTTTGTATTCTCAATTTGGTCAATACTGACCAATTCTTAGAGAATATTACAAAAACTTTTTGCTGGCGTATTTATTCGGAGAAAAAGTGTGAATTTGTCTTTTCGTTACTTAGCTAGAATGTAAGAATCAGTTCTCGTTGTCTGACCTCGGCTCAAAATTAGGAGACCCTCTTCAAAATAACCCTAATATATGTAGATTAAAAAAATGGAACGCTAATCAAACAAATCAAATTAACTCAGCAAGTGATTCAATCACACAAACTGAATATTTTTGAGGTCTAAAAATTAGAGCGAATTATCTCAAGTTACGAGTGATTGAGTAATTAGTGTCAGTACGAATGAATGAGAAATGCAAATGATGGAAAATCAGGTTATCAATTGACAAACTTTTGCAAATTTGTTCACATGAAACTTTTAACATCTTACCATACATAACTTATTTTACAAATTTATTGGTAATGAATGGATGGAATTTAGTAGATTTTATTATCAATAGGAGGGAACTTTTGTGCTTTAATTAAACGGAACAATGGGTTTGTTTTCAATCTTTTAAATTCTTCTGCTGTAATATTATGCTTTATGCTATCGACTATTAATAATGAAAACCCTCAATAATTTGAAAAGATCTGATAAAGGCAGCCCTTAATTAAAAACAGAAATGGATAGTACGTAATCTCTTCAGAGAAAATTTTTTAAAGTGAAAAAATGACATAATTTTTGTGTTTGTTTATTCACTTCATACCAGCAGCAATTGTGAGCCAGAAAAAATTGAATAGATGGTTTTAAATTTTTATGCTACAGAATAACATTTTTTTCACTTAAAATAATTTAAATCTACCAAAATTATAAGTGAGTACATCTAGTATATCAACATTCATTACGGGGTTAAAATCAGACAACTTCCCAATAGATTTATATTTTTATGAAGATTTAGACATGCAAAAAATAGAGAAAGCCGTTTGAAAAATTGCATAAACAAAAATATATTAATATGTATAATACTTCTGGGAACCTACCAAATAGCTAGTAAAAAATTGCAAATCTCTTTGTGTTAAAGATTTTTTCCTATTTCCATCAACTGCAGTTATGCTTTAGGCTGGAATTTTGAGAAATCCAGCAGATGGCCTGTTTCAAATTATTGACCTACTAGAAAACTTTATTTTTTTAAATAGAAGGATCTGTTTGGAGATTTACTTGGAGTCCCACTTTCTACAGTGTTTTGATTCGACCATCAAATCACGAGGAAAAACATCGCACTGTTAATTTTCTGTGTTGCAAGAAAAAGAAAGAAACGGGTTCAATGAAGTGTAAAGATAACACGTTAGAAACTAATTAGGAGTGGATCCAACACACGCAGTTATTTCAATTAAGTTTCTATCATTTCTCGTTTGTCCTACTTTCGAATTTCAATTTTCAGTTTCATTTTAGTCCAGATTAAAAATAACCAATACTCACTTATTCTTTCACGAAAACAATCAGTGGAGCACTGAAAACAGAAAACGAGTAAGAGGAAAAAAGCTTATAACTCTTTTGTAACAATGAGGTCACGAATCAAGGTCAAAGAGAAATTGTAGGATAACAATTATACATCAAAGATTGTTGTCATTTAAAGACGATTTATTTATATCCTCCATTATTTATTATTATTTTCTTAATATTTTCCCCTTGTTTCTCGCTCTTATAATTTCATCCATTGCAACAATTTCTATTGTGGAATCTTTTCTGTCTTTTAAATGCAATGAAAGTAAAATCGTTTGCTTTAGCTCATAACAAGGATTCTGTTATAGATCTGAAATAAACTGTATTTTATATATATATATTTTCATTTATTCGGCAGTTTTACAGAAACAACATACATATATGTAATTTCTATATTTTATATATATTCTAGTTTTCATTAAATTTCTATAACCTATACAACAAATGACAATTCGAGAACTGCGTTAAATTTGTAATTTATCTACCTTTTGGAAAACATAATTAAATTAAACTTTTGATTTAGATTATTAATTGCTGTTTATACAACTTTTATCCCATAAGCAAAAGTTTTCAGAAATTTATATTTCTTCTAGTTAATACTTAGCCCCTTCAGACCTGGTGTCCGGTATACCGGACATCAACTTTGAATTGCTCCTATTAATTCAATAATGAACGAAACTACATGCTGTTTTTTTTATTTGATTCTCGATGTTCTTATGAATATGATAGTTGCAAGAGTTTTTCTTTTCGGGCATGGAATCATTTCATTTTTTTAGTTTTTTTGAAAAAAAAATTGAGAAAATCATCGTTCTTCCTAAAATGGAGCCCGGTGGTGAATTTTGTTTTCCAAGTAATTTCTTGTTTTTAATCCTTTTTTCACCATTTAAAAGGCTTCTACAATATTTTATTACCCTTTGGCAACCATTTTAAAGTGAAATTTTTGTGATTTTGTGTCTTTTTTTGTTGAAATATCCGGTATTGCCCGGATGCCGGACATGGGGTAACTTCTTTAATTTTTCATCTACAGGCTTGAAATTTCATTTATGCTTTAATGTTTGCAGTAGTACACAATACGTCAAAGGAAAAAATTCTAACTCAATTATTTCTTAATTCCGACTGAAGGGGTTAAGTTACTTTTTCATTATCTCCCCGTCAATTTAGTATGATGTAATTTTTTCATTCCCTTAGATTTGTCAAACTAAATATTTATAATCATAATATAAAGTCTCTCAGAAGAAGAATTCAGGTCAGAAGAAGAATTTTTATTCCGCATCGTCATAACAACTTGATAGTTGAAATAAAACATTCTTATTTAAAAAAATAAAACCTCTTACAAACAGTACGGTGGTGTTGGTAACCAAAATCTAAAAATGTGCATCCATGGCATTTCTTTAATCAATGGCGTATCTAAGGTAAATTGTGCCAGGATCATAGTATATTTTATTCCTGCTTTTGTTCTAATTTTTAACCTGAAAAGGTGAAAAAAAAAACCCCACTATTATTTTGACTTCGATGAATGTCCATGACTGGCGTATAGGGCCTTATAACCTTCGCCCTCCCGTCACTACTCCACTGCTATTAAGGCTTCGAATCGAAATCGAAAAAATAATAAGAAGAATAATAGGACAACCGAAAGCTATAGGAATCAAGGGATACAATTCAGCAAATTAATAATTAAAGACGCCGCTTTTGTTTATTTTCACAGACTTTCCATTCAAAAGTGTTTATGTTTAAATTTTTCTTCACATAAAGCGGATTTTTTTGTAAATAATTATATTTATTTTATTCTCAGTAAAATGCAGTTCCTTACTTTCGACAAGCTGACAAATCAGAATTCTTAAACGTCCGCATTTAAAAAATAAAAATGCGCAACAATAGTACGAAAATTATTCTGAAACTTTTTCATCTGAATAAGTATTTCAGGTATAAAATATTATTCATCAGAATCAATCAGTTAAAGAAAAACTTTCAACCTTAAAAATATAACTGACATTTCTTCTTGAAAAGGACCGGTTCAGATTTGAGTGTGAAATAAATGCTAAATGTAAGTTAACCAGTAATCATTCTAAAACAGAATAAATGGTGAATTTAAAAAGAAATACACATATCAAGGAACTTTGTCATCTCTCTTGAGATAACCATAAGCTGTTCGCTTTTAAGATAGTCCTCAGATCTCGGATGGTGAATCTTGAGTTATAACTCCATCATGATCGAAAGTGTAGATTATTATACAAAATTTGAAACGAATTTAACGTATGTATTAACGTAATTTATAGCACATAATTGGAAAAATATTACACAAAAAATATTTAGCTTTAAATAAGTTAACAATATCATACTGCGCTCATTCTTCAACTGATTTCAGTAATAAGTTAAAAATAATCTTATAAGAAATTATTTTACGATCCTCAATTCAAAACTGCTTGGTAATTATATCATTAATAAAAACTATATAGAATCAATATAACAGGTACTATCTATTCTAACAACTTAAAATTGTAGCGATATTGCATGTCAGCAAAAATACTTTTGCCAATCTATCTTAACCATCTAAGGGAATTTTAATCGTCATTTGTGGTATTATTTTCACAAAACAACACCATTAGTAATGGTATTAATTGGTACCACAGGTCTTTACTCGAATATTTAGTAAAATTAAAACACAAAAATTCATTTTTTAAATTTTCTAAAATAATAATCCATCCGTTCTTCGAAAATCAAATACATCATAACTCCTTTGATTTAACTAGGAAGATTTGAGTTCGAATATATAAAGTGTAAATAAACACCGACTTACCTGGTGAAACTGGCAACTAATTTGCGGTGTATCTCGTTCAGTTGGAAGAAACAAAAACTGCTCAGACCCCGATGTCTCGTCTCATTGCTTTGGTTTCTGAGAGATGTATGTTAAACCATGGCCTAGAAAACTTCTTTTATACTCCGAATTAAAGCTTCCAAAGCGGGTCATTGCACCGACTTGAAGGGGGGAAAATCGGAAAGGTGTTCGAATGAAGAAATAATTTTGGACCCTCCAGAATGACGTCATAGGTTTCGCTCGGCCTCGTTTTCGGTGGCGGGAAAAACCCCACTGCTGTGACTTGTGACCGAAGCTGTCTGTCTTTGCACCAGGTGAAAGCTTTCGCTTGCAAAAATGGAAGATTGCAAAATCGTTTTCACTTTTTCTCTGTTTTCAGTTGTATATATATCTCTCTCTTTCTGGTGTTTTCCGTTAGCTAACAAATTATTTTTATATTTGTATTTGCGAATTTGTTTTCACTTTTCTCTCTGTTTCCATTATTTTCGTTAGGTAATTAATCGTTTTTATTTTGTTGTGAAAAAAAAAAAACTGTTTTGAATACAAATCGTCTTGCTCAATTCGAGTGATATTTTAATTGGCAATTTTACTGTTTAAGTATGATACTTTTACACAATGTCCTGAAAGTTCAACTGGTCAATTAACTTTTTTATGCGTTCTTCTGTGAGTGTTAATTGAACTGTGAATTGAAAACCGTTCAAAGTGTTCAGCCCTACCACATTGCATAATATCTATACCACACTGACAAATACATTTAGCCATCGCATTGCACAGTAGATTGGTTCACTGAAAATAATGCCATGTAAATAAAAATCGTACAATTCTATTCAAAACTTCAGCCCGAAAATAAATAAATAAAATAGTAGCATAATAAATAAAATAATTAGCATGTCCATATGATTATCGTGCACATTATATACATTTAAAAAACTAAAGAACTTATTTTAAAGCAAATATTCGTCGATTCAAGCAAGGTTCTAAGCGTAGTATAATTCAGAAAATTAAAAACAAGAAGATTAATATTTTTATTTTGTTTCAGCTTTACTTGTAAGTAACATTCTTCGCTATTTTGTTTCATCATTGCTTGTAAGTAACACCGCTGGTTTTTCTTTTGCTTTCGTGTCATATCCACTCTACTGCTATTGATGAAAAGCGCAGTATAATTCAGAAAACTAGAAACTTAAAAGAATAATAATAAATGTCTTTATATTTGTTCATTTGTAAGTAACACTGCAAGCTATTTTGTTTAATCTTTACCTGTAAGTAACACTGTTGGGTTTTTCCTTTCCGTTCATGTAATATCTACACTACTGTTACTGATAACAATTTTCTCAAGGTCAGCCCCCGTTTGTTTTCCAATGGACAGGGGTTGTTTCTCTAAAATCTATTAACCTAAAGAAATCAGACATTCCACACTAGTCAGAATAGTCCCAGTTTTTGCGTTTAGTCCCAATTTGAAAATGTCATGTTTTTTATTTAAGTCTCTAACTTATTAATTTTTACTTATGAATAAATATACCAAGATAAAAAATTAATAAAAAACACTAATAAGATTTCATTTTAAAAATTGGCATTTGAAGAATTATCTTTTCGACGCATGAAATATAGTTACTCTATTTTAGTGAATAGGCGGTGTTCAGCGTCGTACCTCCTTTGAATATCATTAAGTTTCTGTCCTGTGGTGGTTTGTACACACGGTCGGCTCAGTGGCGATTTTTCGCACAGGCATTTGAGGCACTCCCCTTGTGCCTCGAGAATCTAGGGGGCGTCAAAACCTATTCGACTTACGTCTTAAGGCTTATTTTCGATTTTGGGTAGGCGGAGGGGTTTTCAAAGCAGTTTGGCGCCTGTGGCCTCATATTGACAAAATCTGCCACTGGGTCGGCTGCGTCAATAACACAGCTACAAGGTGTACCGGAATAACCGAGATGTACCAATAGACCAATGCTGAGCAAACCGTCGAGAGAATTTTAGTGGGTCGCTCAATTCAAAGAAATTTACTTGGTAAAAAAAATATAAGCATTTTCTTCAGAAAACATGGTAACGACGCCCAAAGGGGTCGAGAAAAAATTTATACAAAGTGAGGGGGGGGGGGGCAGAAATGAAAATAGTTTACGCACCAAGACACGGTATTAAGATCCGAGTGGATGATAAGAGTAGCGAATATACCAAGGGGAATTTGTCATAGTTCTACGTATTTTATTCTGGAGAATTTGAATCTTATTGCGATTGGTTGGTACTACTGGTTTCCAGATGAGAACCGAGTGCAGAAGTATGCAGGTCTGTCAAGAAGTTAGTTGCACTAATTCGCAAAAAATCTTGGATAAGGGATATTTTGCTGAAACTTTGTGGCACCACTACAGACATTTATCCGTCCCACGTGACGCAGCGGATTGTGCGGGGTGGTTTTAGTTTGGTTGCTAATCACTCGCGAACATGTTTCGGGAGCAGTGGCGTTGCAAGGTCTGGTGGCACCCGGTGCGAAGTTTAAACTTGTCACCCCTATGTCCTTCAAAATATAAAAAGAAATTTATTGAGAAAGCAATTTAAATTGGGAATGCGTGCAGTGATTCGTTTTTTGTGGACAAAAAGGAGTAAATGCACCGAAATTTAAGTACAGTTTGCACGAAGTGCATGGTAAAAATATAAATGGTGTCAAGCTATCCCAAAGTGGTGCAGCATATTCGAGAACGGACCTACCGATGCTGACGATGTTCAAAGCGACGACATCGCTCGGATGACGACATGGAAACTGTAACCTATCAATGGTTAATGGACATTGAGCGGAAATTCTTCTCTGAAGAGAACATTGACGCCACTACCGTCACCGCACCTGAGGTCGTGGTGGCCTCCTACCTGTTGAATGGATGGATGTGGAAGGGAAGCAACCACCTCCCTTCACGGGTCCAAAGAGACCCCACACTGAAAACCGTTCCCCTCACTCTATTTCAGAAGCAAAAAAGTATTTACAAAATGCAGTTATACGTTTTACATTCAAACATTTTACAAGTACTGAGATATTTGTTTCACACTGTGGAGTTTAGAGGCGTAGCTTCGCAACATGATTTTTGAAGTATTTTCTAGGAACTTGATAGAATTTGCTTAATTTAAAGGAAATAATTATAATAAAATTAAATATTAGAATACTATTACAATATACAATGAAGTGTTTTACTATAATTTGGCAGTGATTGTTTTTTTTTTCGCTGGTTACTAGAATATAGATGAGTATAGAAGGTGGTGATTGAGGTGAGACTAATTAGACATGAGTACGCTAGATTGATTAGAATGCTATTACATTGAAGTGTTTTACTATACTTTGGTAGTGATTGTTTTTTTGCTGGTTAATGGAATATATATGAGTATAGAAGGTGGTGATTGAGGTGAGACTAATTAGACACGAGTACGCTAGATTGATTAGAATACTATTACAATATACATTGAAGTGTTTTACTATACTTTGTTAGTGATTGTTTTTTTTGCTGGTTAATGGAATATAGATGAGTATAGAAGGTGGTGATTGAGGTGAAACTAATTAGACATGAGTACGCAAGATTGATAAATTTGATGTAAGAACAGCACAAAGGACATAAGAAGTTATTTTTAAAAAAACTTGTACCGTGCCTCGACAAATGTTTAAATAAAGGACGTGATGGCGTCGAAAAGAATATTTTGTGTGGAACTTTAGTGTACATATACAATTAATGTAAAATTTCGACCATTTTTTGCTTCCTGAAGCAATGCAACTAACTTTTCGACTGACCCTCATCAAAATCTAAACAGCGGTAATCAATTCGTGCCATCTTCCGCCAAAGAGGATGACGGTGATAGGGCGCGCAATTGGTAAACGACTCGTGCTTGAAACTGTATATCTGATATTAAAGATAGATGGAGTTACCTAATGGAGAGCAACAGGCGTTTCATCTGTAGCGATGAATCCATTTAAAATGAGAAAATTAAGAAGATCGTGAAGATGGTTCACCTGACGCAAAAACCGAGTAAAGATAATTAACTGAACTGACTGCACTCAGCTGGAATTCAAATCTTCCAGTTAAATTCTTATCTCATTAGTTTAACGTTTAGTTTCATCGTTTCATCTCAGCATCTTTCCAACGACCAATTCAAATTTAACGATAGAACTCTATAAAAACTATATCAATTATAATTTGATTATTGGTACTTTTAATTGCAGTGATAGTTCATTGCCAATTAGCTTGTTTTATGATGCTTAACAGAAAAAAAAATCAACGACTGTTATTTCTCAAAGTTATATAAAAGATAAATAATTTTTGATGCATATCGAGACTTTGGGGCGTCACAGACTATCTCTTCCACTAAAGATCTCAAAAGTGTTAATGTTACGCATAATGGATATGTCCTACCAATAAATAGGGATATAATTAGATAATTTCCGAATTGATAGGTGGTGTGGACAAAAAAAATTATGAGTTCAAGAAAATTGCTGCAGTCCAAGAAACTAAATAAATTTCACTATCTGAATTTTTGCTGAATACTTTGTTGCGATTGAGTTCTACATAAGTCAGACCGTTACTAGAGTAAAATATTGTCTGTAGTATTCAAGATGACATTTAAAACGACAAAAAAATGTTGTCTGAGTTTAATTCAATCATGCAATGCACAGTTTTTACCTTTAAATAACAGTTATGCAATTCTATGTAAATGAGTGTTAAATACCATTGTGAAAATATTATAGACGCTTTTTGCATATTTAACATTTAAACAGCTTAGATCCGTTTTAACATATTGCATCAGCAAAAAAGTCTATTATCAATAACTATTTACCGAAACAGCACTTAATGAATTAAAAGATTCTTTGATTTAAACAATAAAGGGGTTAATTTGGAGAATAATCTCTGTAGATTAAATATTGCTATTAAATCGCGTTGAAATAAGCACTTTACATATCAAATATGATATGTAATTCACTAATACATATCATATTTGATATGTATTAGTGAATTACATATATATGATATTGTATATCATATATATGTAATTCAATACATATGTAATTGTATACATATATATGTAATTACATATATATGTAATTACATATATATGTAATTCAAATACATACTAATATATACATATTAGTGATATACATATGATATTGTATTATCATAATATGATAATACAATATCAAATTATGGTATACATTTCAGTATTAATGAATAAAAATTCGTTATAAAGATCTATTCTTAGTTTAACCCCTCAGTTGTTTTGACCGAGCTCTACTCGTGCATCGAATTATGGCACCTTTACACTTATACTCGAAAAGTAAGTCATTCGTAGACGTCGTAATTCGATATAAAAATAACGAGTAATTCATTAACATCTCAAGTTTTCTATGGACTTTTACTTGAATCAATACAGCAACACATTCCCAATACAGAAGGGAGACATCTACTTAGACAGAAGAGAAAGCAAAATAATTAAGGGTTTAAGTAGAATAGAGTTTTAATTACGTAGCAAAAAAATCTCGACTAATAATAAAAGCTAATGCGAGCGTGACTGTCTATATCTGTGTGTGTGTTTATTGATACTGTACAGGACAGGCCGTTGCGTCCATTAGGGCTGCAGAGCTGCAGCACCCCTGAAATTATTTTAAAAGCTTGTATATTCGTTTTTATTCTTATTTGCTTACTTTCCCACTTCGAGAGTTCGATTATCAATGAAAATGGGAAAAAAGGTAACAAAAATGTGAAAAGAAGACAGAAATTATCAGATTAGTGTGCAAAGCTGGTAGCCCTCGAAAACGTCAAAATTTGCTAACTGCGCACAGCTGAACGATGAATCGGGAGAAAAAAGCAACCCTTTCTCCCTTTGATTTTATAGGTATCAGAGCTGTATTTTGCCCAATTCAGGTTGACGCGGGGCCAATTGAAAGATAAAGGCCTGTTTTTAAATTTTTTTCTTAATTTTTTCTCAAACTTTTTGCGTTTTTTCTTAATAACTTCCGAAAATATTACAGCACAGAAATCACTTTTACGCCATCTGAAAGTGCCAAAAATTACCTTTTCAATGATATCAATTAAGTTGCTATTCAATTTTTTCTATAATTTTAATAAATTTTCAAAAATATTTTTAGCCATAATTTACAACAATACTTTTTAATGTTACAATGAAATTCAAACCGTTTTCATTGTTCAAATTTATATATTAGGAGATAAATCCAGTAAGCTGGAAGGTGTTTTAATTCTTTTTATCAGTATGTTTTAATCCAGTTAACATGCAGCCGGACGTAAAATGCTCCGCGCCGTTTTAATGTTGAGTTGAGTTTAGTTCCGTTTTGAAGCAACACGAGGGCTATTTTGGGACGGACCTCGTAACTTTGAACCACGGTCAGATGACGAGGACGACACCTAAGCTGGCACCCCCTCTCCAAACTTCCACGCCACATCAGCGGGAGGTGTTTTAATGTTGAAATCAAATGCGTATTTTGCTTGAGGAATAAGAAAATCCAGTTGGCACCGAAAGGGTGCAATTAGATGTTACTTGGCACGGACAACTACTTCACTTCATTAGGGACGTTCATGTAGACCGGAGGTTCCCAACCTGTGGTAGGACTACTTCACTTCATTAGGGACGTT
>BGPR01034452.1:0-16468 GCA_013235015.1 Araneus ventricosus
GAGTTTTCTACCAAATTTTACGAAAATTACAGAAAAAGTGACAATATCTTAGAGAAGCATTGCGTAAAAATTTGGAATAAATACTTTTAATATTTGAGAAAATATGAGCATTTGTAGTAAATAAATTTTTACTGCGCATGTGCGAAAATAGCGTAGTTTTTCTTTCACAGCTTCAAAGCCAGATATGTAGAACAACTTATATGAAAATTCCAGTCGAATACCATTAAGATTTAGAAAGATATCGGCAGTGGAGTGAACAGAATTTCTGATTCTTTCTAAGAGAAGCAAAATGGTGAGCGTTTATCCGCAAACTAATATTTTTTAAACTTGAATCTTCAGATAAAAATCGTCGAACTGCAATTTAAATTATGAATTTTATTTATAAGTATTCCTGGGTATTCAGCGCATTCAATCTTTGTAAAATTCTATAAAATTATTCGAAAATTCAAGTTTAAAAAATATTAGTTTGTGGATACAACCTCATCATTTTGTTTCTTTTAGAAAGAAGTAGAAATTCTGTTGACTGCTATGCCGATATCTTCTAAATCTTAATGCTATTCGACTGGAATTTTTATATAAGTTGTCCTACATATCTGCCTTTGAACCTCTGAAAGAAACATATATATCTCGCACATGCGCAGTAAAAAATTATTTACTACAAATACTCATATTTTCTTTCATATTCAAATTATTTATCCCAAAACTTTACGCAATGCTTCTCTAACATATTGTCACTTTTTCTGTAAGTTTTGTATAATCTGGTGGAAAAACTGTGCATTTTATAAGCAAAATACAGGCGGGAAAATTTGGGATTTTTTAAGGAAACCATTATATCTTCCAGAATATTTGTGCTGTGTTTACGAAAATGCATGTAAACATTATGCACATACATAACCATTGATGAAAGTTACATCGCGTCATTAGCTTTCTGTGAAACAGGATATGTCAAACTCCATTTTCGCCTTCATCCCTTTTTGGTGCCCCCCTAATTGCACTCGTGACAGAATCTTTACTGTAAAATGTGAGTTAGAGTCTATTCTTTACATGGTAGAAGTTACTGGACGGTCGGTTTAGCCTTCCGGTTCCGGAGAAATTCTAAAAAATATGAATATCCTAAAGTGTCCGGATACTTTTGATCAGATACTGTACTTTAGCCTTGTTAAAGTCTATATGCTATGTCATTTTTCATAACATTATATGTATACTATATCAAATAGATAAAGAAATTAAAGTTCCTTTGCTTCCCTTTATCTTTTTCAATTTACTCCAAACAGAGATATTTTTCGTTTGATAATATAAAATAATTGAATAGTAATGATTTCTTTCGGTTTTTGCTTCTATCTAGATGAGTTGGACATAACAGTGTCCAAGCCTTCAAATTTTATATTAAATAGGAAAAACATTTCAAAATTGTTTTTAATAAATATTTTTTCTTTACTTACGTTTAATAAAGGAAACTTATTCAGTTAAAAAGGATAAATGAGCTCATAAATCACCAACTTACATTTATAAACTATAATGAATTTTACCATAAACTGAGAACAATTTTACATTTCTTCTATTTCTTACATTTCTCTTATCAACTCTGTCGTAAAAGACAGAATGGTATATTCTAATAACAATATAGGCAAAAAAGGAGGGAAATAATAAAAGTATCCACCCGAAATTTTTTTAAACAGCACTTTGAAATGAATTAAGATAATTTTTTAATGTTAAAAAAAAATAAATTTTTTCTTGTTAAAAAAATGAAAATGTGAATCGTAAAATAAAGCAATAACTTTCAAATCTCCTGAAAGGCTGAAAGGATTTTCCTAGAACTTTGATCATGTAAAGAAGAGGCTTCAACTCTCAGTTTACAGGGAAGATTCGGTCACGACGGCATTTAGAGGACTGACCAGAAATTGATGAAGAAGAAAAAAAATCTGGGCTACCCCGTTCCACAGAAAGCTGATAATGATTTACAAATTTCATCAATGGTTTAGTTTAATAAGTACATTGCTTACATGCATTTTCGTAAAAGTAACAAGTATATTTTGGAAGTTATAAAGGTTTTCTTAAAAAATCTTAAATTTTCCAGCATGTTTTTTTGCTTATAACATGCAGAGTTTTCCATCAAATAATACAAAGCTTACAGAAAACTTGAAAATGTGTTACAGAAGTGTTCCGTTAAAATTTGAAGTTCATACTATGAATATTAGAGTAAATATGATTATTTGCATTAAATAAATTTTACTGCGCATGTGCGGGACATAGCGTAAATTTTCTTTCAAAAGTTCAAAGCCAGATACATAGGGCAATTTATATGAAAATTAAAATTGAATACCATTAAAATTCAGAAGGCTATCTGCATTGCAGTGGTGTGAATTTTACTTGCACTCTAAGAGAAGTCAAATGATGAAGGCTTTACCACAAATGATACTTTAAAAAAATTTGATTCTTCCAATAGTTATCTACGAACTACAATCTAAGTAATGTATTTAATTTATTTATAAGTGTCTTATGTCCTCCAATGTTTCATTTGGCTGTTTTTGTTACCTCATTAATTTTTTAAAGCAAAGAGGGAGAAACTTTTCATTGAGGAGAGGATTATACTAGAAACATGACTGCAACATGATAAGTTCGCCGTCGGCTTAGCACAGCAATGTTTCTAGCATAGATTTTGAGGCCCCCCTTATCGTCTCGTGGCACGAGGCGGCCACCTCTAACGCCTGTGCAGAAATCCGCCACTGCCCCCACACCATCACCGACGGAGGGCCCTGCCCCTCCCGGTCCCCCCACTGACGCTACCTCTGCTTCTGAGTGCATTGGCGTAATGATTGGGTGGTAAGGAGTATGTAGAGAAACGGAACTCCAGTTTTAGAGGACAATGGAGGCAAAATATAAGTGTTTGTCTCTTTTTAAAATTGAATGTGGTGAGGGGACGAAAAAATAGTAACAAGCCCAAGCGCCGCTTACCCTCTATGTCACTGGTAGCCATTCAACTGCCTTGAAAGTGACGAGAGACCGAATGACGCCATATCGTCACTGAAAGTGCAAAGGGTTGTTTCTCAAAAAATCACTTTGCTGAAATCCAATAGTCTGTATCCCTTCATATCGCCAACCGATGCCAAGTCACCAAATGCTGAAAAGCAAAATGGCTGCTAAGGTAAACTAGTAGTTCTGTGAACAGTAGATACACCCCAGATAGCACGTAAGTTTGCAGCAAGTTTGATTTTGACTTGATATTCCCTTGTCACGGCAAAATTTGACGCGTCAAACTTGAAACGAACTTGTAGCAAGTTCGCTGTGACAACTAGCGCCACCCTCGCTTGCAACGCATTTGCTGCAAGTTCGATGTGACAAATAGCGCCACCTCCCTTGCAAATCAAACTTGCAGCAAATTTGCAAAACAAGCTTCATGCAAAGATAGCACAATAAAGAGATAATTATCTTTGTCTCTGTTTTAAAAAAAAACATCCGATTTTTAATAGCATCTCCTAGATCGCCCTTCTTTTTGTTAATTTAATAAATCAATGATAATTTGTGAAAAAAATAACTTTTTTATAAAAAAAAAATTTTGAAACATTTTCCATCTTTGTACTAAATATATCACTCGCACTTTAACGAAAACTAAATAGCCTTTTAATTAATGTTGAAATTTTAACGTTTATAAACAAAATTAAATCTAAAAAACAGTCAGTGCTTGTTGAAAAATAACTTAGACATTTTGTCGCATTTTAAAGTAATTACTTTTGAACTCGAATTTCATAATTTATTCTGCTAGCAAAACGTAGTTATTAGCGAAAATCGCTCTCTCTTTGACTTCAAATCATATTCTCAACTCAAAAAAATAATGAAATCAAGAAAAAAGTTTAAAATAAATCGTATACGAATGGAATCGAACGATGTATTTATTAGCGAAATCTATCTTCTCCTCTCAGAGTTCAGCTGGCTCAATGGTTATCGTCTCCGCTTCGGAACCGAGATGTCGCGAGTTCTATCCTGGGTTGTGTTCGTACTCTGTTTTTGCTATAATTTGCAATGAGTTTGCAATGCAAGCTTGCGGCAAACTTGCTGCAAGTTCGTCCTATGGTGACTTCGAGGCTTGCTTTAACTTGCTGCAAGCTTGTTTCACACTTGTACACTAGTCGTGACAAATTTGCAGAAAGCTTGCAGTGCAAGTCTGCTGCAAACTAAAATTGCTATCTGGGACCCCACCACCACCCACACACACAACAAATAAAGCAATCAAATTTTCGTCGCAGTTTTTTTTCCGAATTCTACGTATTTACACTAGTCTCTGCTTTTATCAGTATTCACAGAATTATAATAGAATGGAGCGGAAGTTCAGAGAGAAGGATGTGACATCTTAAAATAACCAAAATAACTCTCGCGTAACTCCCGAACTAGATGTTAAAGCAACCAAAGTAATCTGTAAAACAGAATATCCTTTGCAATCACCAAGGCAAATGCGGATTTTGACAATATGAGGCTTCCAGGCGCCAAATTGAGGCTCCTTCCCCTTCCTCCAATGTCGTCGCTGTCGGGTTTGCACTGACATTTGATATGATTATAGACACTTCGCATTTCCCAAAAAATCTGATATTTCATGTCACTTAAGTGTTTATTTTATTTTTTATACATACATATTGGAACTTTATCAAGCTTTTCAATCCTTTGTATAATTAGAGGTAAAGCCAGTCGACTTTTTGTGCTGCAGCAAACTTGAACGAACAACTGTGACCGTGGCAAGTACATGATAAAAACAAAACAACAGAGTTTTGTGGGTGGAGCGAGTTTTAAATAAATTCAGAATAAGAAATTGCATGGTAATGTATCCTTTCATAGATAAACTATTACTTTTATATTTAATAACTTCCTTTTTTTTCTCTTTAAAAAATGTTTCAAATTAGATGATCAAGATAATATATTTTTACATTTTCCGATAGACACATGAATGTAGGAATATGGAGTTACAGCCTGACCCCAGTACTACGAACGCGGCATATAACAATCCGTCTGTTATAACGAACTTCTCAAAAGGTCCAGCCGAATATATCTGCCAATATTGTGTTTTCAAATGATTATGAAGGTGTAAGGGAAGGAATTCGGATAGAACGAACCAAAATTTCCATTTTCAATCTTAGTTTCAGCTCTAAAACAAAAAAATCACTACATTTTTCTCATACTTTACAAAAATAAATTTCAGTACAATGAATTTAATGTTTAATTTTTAATAAAAAAATATTTATTTTAACTTATCATTTTTCTATTACTAATTGCAATTTAGTGCAATTAATTCATTTATTAGATAAATGCATTAAAGGATTATTTAGTGTAGCCAATATAGGAAAATTCGGTTATACTGAACCCTCGGTTATAGAGAACTAATGGATCCATTCATTGAATTTTTGTTATAATGGAGTTTGACTGGTTTTTATAACTGTTTAAATTATTTTTTGGGTTTTAATCAGGAATTATCTACATTTAAGAAAAGTATGTTTTAAAGTTTCAAATAATGTTTTTTTTTTTTTTTAATGTTTTCAAAATGAAGACAAATTAATATTTCTACTTAGACACATTTTCTTACTAAGCTAGGGAAAGTGTCAGCTATATAAAAAAAAATGGAACCTAGAAAGTTATTATTTTTTCAGAATACACTTTGAAAAGAGATAATATATATTTTGGAAAAAAATCTATCTTGCCGTTGTAGATATTTACTTCTGAATATTCTTGCAAGATTATCTTATTTTAAAGGTACACTCTTATTTATTTTTTAGTACAGTAAAAGCTTAACTAACCGGCATGCTCGGGAAACACCGATTTCCGGATACCTTAAAAGTCTGGATAGTTGAGTGTGATGGGAAAAATGGAGGAGATTGTCGCATTTTTTCTCTTTTACCGATTCTATCCCTTAACTTTTTTTTTGGTTGTTGATTTCGCTTTTTCAGCGGAAGGTGAGGAACTTTTTTTTCTTTGGTTTTTGCTTTTGAACACCTGCCCCCTTAAAACAAGTCTGTGTATGTCACTGTACTGTATATTGCTTTTTTTTCCTTCTACGCCTCTCCATGCGGAGCGGATGTTGAATTCCAGAAATCTAAATGAAACAGTTCAGGCACGCTAAATTCTGGCACTCTGATGTAAAATTTTTAGAAAAACTCATTTTCTAATTTTTCCGTTTAGTTGAGCTTTCCGGATACTTGAATGCCGGATAATTGAGAATTTACTGTAGCTTCATTTTTTTATTGGAAGTAACTTTTTTCTTTGACAGATGCCATTTAAGTATTTTTAATGCGTTATTCTTTCATCTCTTAAATCCAGTATGTTATAAAATTTTTGACTTATTATCTTGCAGAAAATGTAAAGATATCATTCCAGTTTGTTTTTCATGTCTGGAAAATATTTCTGAAAGTTAATAAAGAAAATTATAAATTCAGTTTTAAAAAATGCTGTGTTCTGTTTGAGATCAATGTGCATTAATTAATACAGAGCAGTTGTAGAATTTTTCTTTTTCTGACCAATTGGAACATTTAATACAATGGTAGAATTGAATATTCTCTAATAGTTTAGTGTAACTCAGCGAATGAGGATTCAGAGCATTAAAGTTTTTTGTAGATCAGGCATTGAATTCAAAGCTTATTAAGAAAATACCTGCAAAATATGAGATCAATACAATATGTGCTGTTTGAAATTTGCTGATCAAAACCGAACAAATGCTGTTATGTAGAAGGCATAGATAAAGTTATCCTAAAAAGAGAAATGAATAAATTCATTCATGTAATATATTTAGTTTGAGACCAACTCTAATTTATTTCTTCAAGCCACGTTTTTTGGAAAAGGATGAAAAAAAAAACCCCTTATATTTGTCTTCTTTTTGGAAAGCAAACATCAGTTATTCCATGGTCATTCTTTTTTCTTTCAGTGTATGAGATGAAATTCTTCAAATATTGAATGCTCCTTCCTTTATAGTTAAATTCTATGGTGAAAATTCTTCTACTCATTACAATGCTAATGATACCACACGAAGCTCGATGAACCCAAGGGCAACTCTTTGGCTTGGATTTCTGGGATATCTAATGATTTCCTCCATATCTAAGCAGGTAAGTTAAAATTTTATAGTTAAATAATTAATATTGCACATAAAAAATAGAAAGAAAAATAATGTTGATAGTCTAAGATATTCTTATCATTGAGGTTTAAAAAATTTTTTTATTAAACATTTAGCTTTAGTGATGATTGTTCATCAACTTTGAGGCTTAGCAAAATTATCTTGATAGTGGATTGGCCTTGCCCATTTACTATCGATGTCTATTACTGTGTTATTAAACTCGTGACTTTGCAATTAAAGCTCTTAAATTTAATATCTTTATTATTATATTTTTTTGGAAACAAATTGTATATGGAATTTGACCTTTTTATATTAAAAAACTGGTCGATATAGTCAGCATTATTCAGGGTAAAAATACTTTCAATATTTTTAATGTAAAAAATACTTTATGTAAAATATTATGAAACAAAAAATCCTTTTATCATGTTATATATTTTTTTTCATTAAAATAAGATTTATCAGTTGAACCAAACAATTTTTAAAAACAAATAGAGCATATTTTCTCTGTCATCTATTAAAATTGTTTGGTATTCCAGGTTGTTCAACTGAACAGCTTGAAATGTGCATTTTTAGTAGAAACCTAGTTTTTAATTAATAAAAAATAATTAGTAAATTAATTGTTTCGAGACTTACCTAAAACCCTGTGCTTCATAGTATTTGTGAGCAAAATTCAGAGAATATTTATTCAGTAGTTTGGCTTTCAATAACATATAAAGAAATTGTTATTTCAGTTTTATTTATTTGGATTTAGGATATTCTATTAATCACACATTTTCCTTATATATTACCAAAAAAAAAAAAACATTTTAAAGAAATATATGCACTAATTTTCAAAGTGCATTTTCAGGAACATAATGATTCATTATTTTTGAGCAATTATATTTTATAATTCAGTTATTTCTTGTCAACATGTATAGTGCATAATATTATATATAAATTTTTCAAATGTTTTAGTTTTCTTCATTTGTAACAAATTCTTTTTTGAAAGTGATGTCATTTGCATTTTACTTAACTCTTTTGGGGCATGGAAAACAATAAGATGCATTGTTCTACACGTGTGACTGTAAGGATTGATTGAGTACTTTAGGAAGCTGAAAAAAGAACAATACATGTTATTTGTAAAATTTTTTAAACATAAAGTATTTATGCTGAGACTTTTTTTTTAAATACCAGTTAATATCTGTAATATTGTTAGAGAAATATTTATTTAAAAATTTGCTTTTTACATGTTAAGAATTATAAATCATTTTTATATACTGTGTAATATTTGTTAAAATGATGATAACTATTGTTGTGTATTAATTTTATCTATTGACAAGCTGTACAGCTATAGTGTGAAGAAAATTCAATTGTAAAAATAAATTCTAGTTTATTAAATTTTCATGCAGAGAAAAATTCTAGTTTATAGAGCTAATATCTAGTAACTTAAAAAACTTTCATGCAATTAATTTTAATGTGTTTAGTTTGTTAATAATGACATGCCTGTACTTCTTAAAAGTCTATTTATTTATATCTACATTTTTTTGCAGTTGATGCTGGATAATCATTTATATGTACATAAATATTATTTGCATATAAATAGGTGTGGAATTAATTGTTATAGCATTTAGATAGATTTTTTATGAATGTTCTATGAATATACTGTGTTTAAATACATAATTTTAAACGGATATATGATTTTGTAAATAATAAAATTAAAAAAAAAAAAAAACGTCCTGATATAATCCATAGATTACTTTCGATTTCATGTATGAATTGTATAATATAAATATAATTTATATAGTGTGATTTTATAACTGAAATTGGCCTTGGTAACATCATAATTAGGTTATAAGTATGCAGTGTTCTCCTTTTATCATTAATGAATAATTCTCAATTTCAGTTTTGTCTATTTCAATTAACTTAATGGAAAACAATTTTCAGTTGCTCAAATCCTAATAAAACTATAAAAACCAGGTTTTTACATCCATTCTGATTTGAATTCCTTTCAATTAACACAAATATAAATTTTAAAAATTAATTAAATAATTTTTAATTAAAATAGAATAAGTTTTACAAACAGTAAAACTTATTTTTTTCTGTTTGTTTAAAATAAAAATGCTTTAATGTCTCATCCTCAGAAGTTGTGATAATAGTATTAATAAAAATTATAAAATATCAAAACTTTGAGTTTCTGTAAACAGGTTGAGGTTGAAAAACATTTTTTTATGTTTAAGCATTCTATGCAAATGAGCATTTTTTAAGAAATTGTTATATCCACTAAAGTTTAAAGTTTTAAACAAGTGTGACTTTAGGATGTAAACACTTGGTTTTGTGTGAACAGATTGCCTGCCTGCTTTCCTGATGAAGTTAAGTACCAATACATTCTGGATTATTTTGGGCATAGATATTTCCATTTTACAAATTAATGGACATTGATTTGAATTAGAATAGTGTAAGTTTAATAAATCTTGAATATTTGCTGTTTTTCCACCAAGAATATAAGTATAGCTCCAACATGATATGTAAAATGGATTTTCTAGCATAATTTTCTTCACTGTCCTGCAGCTTCTTTCACAGTTCTAATAAATTCATAATGATTCATTTGGGAGAGAATGTTGTTGTTTTTTAAGTTGAAATGTCAGAATTAACAAGGATGTTGTATATTAAAGGTCAGTATTTTTTTATTTGGCATACTCAATTAATTTATGTTGGTATGTAAATTAATATACTTTTGTGTAAGCCCACTTAAAGTTATGTCCAAAGTAAAAGTGAATAATATTCTTGAAGGGAACTTTGCTGTGATAACTTGATCTTTATGCGTGTGTGTTTAGGGGGATTTTATTTGTGCCTGGCTTTAAAAATTTGCTAATCAATCTATTATTTTTAATTCTATGTTTACTTAGAGATTTTTTTTAATATATATTTGTATTGCATTATTATATTCTACGGTGATAACAGGCAAAAATTCAGTTTTTAAGTTCTTGATTCCATATTTTTTTTAGTTATAAATTAATATACCATAATTTTTTTATATAAAAACTTTTTTATGTGAAAAACATAAACATCTAACTACAAGGGAAAAATTCAAAATTGATTATATATCGTTTGAATGATAGAAGAATGATCTAACATTGGTGGAATTAAAATCCTCTTCCATGATTCATTCCTGTATTTTCCATTTTTATAGTTTTTCTATGTGCTTGAGACAAATGCTGATTGCTTTGAAGTACATAACATGCTCACTGTTTTTTTTTATGTGTGTGTCTGTGTATGACGCTCCTATACCTACTGTGAGTATACTGAGTGCACGAGTATTCCCTGCCCTCAGTGACTGCATTTGTTGATGATTCCTAATGAATTAAATGAAGCTGTTAGAATATTAAAGGATTATTGGACTTCTGTTTTGCGTACATTAGTTTAAGAATTTTATTTACATTATTGGTTAATTTATCAACGTAAACTGGAGGGATATTTTCCAGCCAGTTTTGAGTTATGATATTAGTTTTCTAATATATTACCCAAAACAGAATGTAAAATATCAGTTTTATTTATTGATTGATTTTAAATTCAAGGCAAACTATATGGGAAGCTTTAGATGGGAAAGTTGCTTGTCCTAATAAGAAACCAAAAAAAAAAAAAAAGGAAAGAAAGAAAGAAACTAACTCTAAATAAAGAAACTCTAATAGAAACAAAGTTTGCTGAGTTATTTAAATTAATATTACGACTGCTACCCCAGGCTCATAAATAGGACCGGATTGAGCTCCGTGGGAGCCCTTAGGCGATGTAAGTTTCTGAGCCCCCATTTCCCCTTCCAAACTTCCCAAACCAGATATTTTTTATCGATTTTAATTTAGTTTTTAAAACATTACTACGACAAACTGAAATGACAAAACATTTATTTGTGGCTCACCTTCAAGAGAGTTGGTTTCAATATGTTGCATATAAGAATTTTAATTTAAAAGTAATTTTATACAGAATAGTTAAAAGAAACAATTGCATCGCTCATTAAAGTATTTTAAATATTCAAACAAAACGTTTGCCAGGGCTGAGGAATTGTGACTCATTCCGCCAATTGAAAAAAATCTTAAGCTCAGAAGTTTAAGACATACTTAATTTTAATTTGAGTATGTTCGACTAAATTGTCCTTGTAACTTGGATGAAAGCACAAACCTAACTTACCCTGAAAATACAGCAAAAACATCTCGGGAGACCATACGCATTTCCCTGTTTGGTAATCTGGCCTTGCTCATGAACTATGTAAATTTTAAACTAGAAAGCTTTTGTCCCTTTCCTTGGTAAACACACACATCAAAGCCCCAATGGTTTACTTCTGACGTCTCGTGAATAACAGAGAAGTGCATTAAAGAGGAATATACAGTGAAAGTTCGAAATAAAGCTTTCGGTTTTTAATCAGAAATCATCTGTTACGATTGAATTACACTGCACCATTGGAATGGGAAAAACCTGCCGGTTTTTTCGGTTATTTTTTGTTCAGGTTATAACTGTTTATTTTTTTTTTTAATTCCAATGACCAGGTAAAAAAAATGGATAGGAAGATAGTGTTACAGTCATCGAAAGCCACTTCCCAGCAATGCAGGTCTTATGGTTGGGAAGAGGGTTTTACAAGGTGAAGCATGGAGTGACCTCAGCGACTCTCGTGGCACGCATGACCTTGGCGACAAACTTGGCGACCATTTTGGCGACTTGGCGACAAATTTGGCGACCTTGGCGACAAATAGATTATTCTCGAAAATGCAATCCTTTTCTCGATATTTCTATTAGGGGCCGAGATCTAGGATTTTCATGAAAATTCTATGTGACGTCACGGCCTAACGGGGAGAGTATATAAGACCGCGTTTGGACGACAGCAGGGTCTTGATCGACTGGTGACTTCACTGTGAAGCGCGAACGTCTTCGGAGTTCTATCTGCTGTGTGAGCTAATCAGCTGAGCTGTTATTGTCGTGACTAGTTATTGGCTGACTGTTTGTGCTGTTAGATATTTGCTGACTGAACTGTCATTACCTGTGAATTGTTGTCTATTTACATTGGTAATCTGTGCAAGGACTATTGTTTCCTGTACCTGTGTTACGTGTTTTCCGGCATATTTGTAAATAAACCTTCATTCTCCATTATCCTGCGTGTTGGACTGTTTACACCATACACCCACGGTAAGATTTTGTGCAACACTGGTGTCAGAAGTGGGATAAGTGTGTATGGTGAAAACGAGATCTCAGACAAAGATGGCTGAGAACGCTGATCTACTTGCTCTGCTAGCCGAGATGAAGAAATCTATGGAGAAAGGACAAGAAGAAATGAAGGATAGAATGGAGAAAGGACAAGAAGAAATGAGAAAAGGACAAGAAGAAATGAAGGATGAAATGAGAAAAGGACAAGAAGAAATGAAGAATGAGATCCAAACACACGTCGAAAGTAAAGTCGGAGAAATTAAAGATCATGTCAACAGTTGCATAGAGAAAATAGAAGAAGATGTCCAAAGCGTGAGGAGAGAGATTGGAGAGGTAAAGGGCGAGGTTGAAAGGAAGATCGAGGAAGTGGAAGACAAAGTACAAGGGAAGATAGAGGAAGTCAAAGAAAAAGTTCAAGTGAAGATCGGCGACCTAGAGAAGAGGCTCAGTGAACTCGAGGACAGACCAATCAATTTCCCGGCAAATCCAGACCTCACGTATTCCAGACCAACGGTCAAATCCCTGACATTCGACGGACAAACGTCTTGGACTGTTTTCAAAACTCAGTTTGACGTTGTGAGCTCTGCGAACGGATGGAATAATCGTGTGAAAGCCAGTCAACTTGTGGCCTCTCTCCGAGGATCAGCGGCGGAAGTTCTTCAGGGAATACCTTCTGATAAGTTGACGGACCTTATGGCCATCGAGAACGCTCTAGAAGCCCGATTCGGAGACAGTCACCTTACCCAGTTTTATAGGACTGAATTGAAGACGAGACGGCAGAAGCCAGGAGAAAGCCTTCAGGTATTAGCCGCCGATGTGGAGCGACTAATGAGCCTGGCCTACGCCGAGTGCCCTCAGGATGTCCGAGACAGCCTAGCAGCCCAGTACTTTGTTGACGCTATCAGAGATGAGGATACTCAGCACGCAACAAGGTTGATGGATGCCAAAGACTTGAAATCAGCCTTGGCATATAGCATGAAGTATGAGGCTGCGAAAACTGTTTCCAAAACATCCCGAAATGTAAGATCGATAGAGGTAGAGGATGGTACTGGGAAAGAAAAAGATGAAAAATTCGACTGTCTATTGAAAACTTTGGAAAAATTATTAAACAGCCATGTTGCTGGGAAGAAGAACACTCCTCGACGAAACCCGAACGTGACTTGCTGGAAGTGTAACAAAAAGGGGCACGTACAGAGGGAGTGCCAGACAATTTCTCCCAACCAGGAAAACTAATGTATGGCCGTCTTACGGGGCGAAGGCTGCCTTTTCTCAATAAAGCCCCTGAAGAAGGACTAAAAGTTTCCGCACTTTGCGGAGGAAGAAATGGACTCTACTTGGAAGGATCCATTTGCGGTATCCCTTGTTTGATGTTAGTGGACACCGGCGCCAATGTCACTCTCGTAAGGACAGACTTGGCCCAGAAATTGAAGGGGAATTTTATTTATACGGCTCCTAACATCTCTTTAAAGACCGCTACTGGTGAAAAGGCGGGGATACACGGGAAACTGGATGCAGCAATTGAATGCGGATCTAGAAAATTCCAACACAAAATCTACGTAGCTGACATCACCGATCCCTGTATTCTCGGCCTGGATTTTCTACAAAAATTTAACTTCATGGTGGACCTGGAAAAGAACGAGATTCGGACAGGAGGAGAGGAAATTCCTTTGTTTTCAGCCAGTGCAGAGGATTCAAAGTTATGCACTGTATTGGCTAAAGAGAAAACTATTATACCAGCAAGATCGGAATGTCTTATCCAGGGAATCCCAGAAGCTTCTGGAAAATTCAGATACGCCGTAACGGACTTCCCTAGCGAAGTTTCCCAGAAAGGTGTCCTCGTGGCGGCCACACTCGTTGATTTAAAAAAAGGAGCCATCCCCGTTCGAGTTCTGAATGTGGACCATAAACCCAAGACCATCGACAAAGGAGCTGTTATTGCGACATGTGAGCCAGTGGTGGATATCGTTGCTCGTCCTCAAGAATTTTCCGAATCACTACGCCTCCCGTCAATCTTGGAGAATCTTGAAGGGCTTAATGAAGAACAACGAACAGCAGTGAAGTAATTGCTACAAGAATTTCAGAACTTGTTTTCTACTAGTGACTCTGATGTCGGCCGCTGCAATATGACTCAGCATAGAATTAATACAGGTAATCATCCACCAATCAAACAATATCCAAGACGTTTGCCTCTTGCAAAGAAAGAGGAAGCGGAGCGCTTGGTTAAAGAGATGGTGGATAACGGAATAATAGAAGAATCATCAGGACCTTGGGCTTCGCCTATAGTGCTTGTTAAGAAGAAAGATGGGTCGACACGTTTCTGTGTTGACTACAGGAAGTTAAACGAGATTACGATAAAGGATAGTTATCCTCTACCACGGATAGACGACACCCTGGATGCTTTGAACGGAAGCCAATGGTTCTCGACATTAGACTTGAAAAGTGGATACTGGCAAGTCGAGATCCAACCTGAAGATAAAGAAAAGACAGCCTTCACCACCGGACAAGGACTCTGGCAATTTAAGGTAATGCCTTTCGGACTTTGTAACGCCCCTGCCACATTCGAACGATTAATGGAGACAGTATTGCGTGGACTTACGTCTGAAGCCTGCCTAGTTTATCTTGATGACATTATTATAGTAGGACGAACATTTCAAGAACATCTTAATAATATTCGTAAGGTATTCCAGAGACTGCAAAAAGCTAACCTCAAGCTAAGTCCAAAGAAATGCAGATTCTTCCGAAAGGAAGTTTCTTATCTTGGACACATAATTTCAGCGGACGGAGTTAAAACCGACCCAGAAAAGACTAAGGCAGTAGTTGATTGGCCTCGTCCAGAGACAGTACACGATGTCCGAAGTTTCCTTGGACTTTGCACCTATTACCGTCGTTTTGTAAGGAATTTCTCTGCAATAGCAAGACCCCTACATAAACTAACTGAAGCTAGATCAAACTTTAATTGGACTGAAGAATGCGAGAAATCTTTCAATAGTCTAAAACAGGCTTTGATAACGTCCCCTGTCTTGACCTATCCCCGGACTGACAAGGAATTTATCTTGGATACGGATGCTAGTAATGAGGGAATAGGAGCCGTGCTCTCTCAAAAGATTGGAAACGAAGAGTGTGTCATCGCTTACTTCAGCAAGAGCTTGGGTAAGCCAGAAAGAAATTATTGTGTCACGCGTAAAGAATTACTAGCCATCGTGAAATCTATAGAGCATTTCCATCACTACCTCTATGGACGTAAATTCCTTCTCCGGACTGATCATGCATCCCTTAGATGGCTTTTGAATTTTAGGGAACCTGAAGGCCAGATAGCTCGCTGGATCCAAAGACTGCAAGAATATGACTTTGAAATCCAGCATCGCAAGGGAACCTCTCACGGAAATGCAGATGCGCTCTCTCGAAGACCCTGTAAAGAGAGTTGCAAACATTGCACGAATGCAGAGAAAAAGTTCGGAATGGAAACGGACATTTCCGTGAAAGTTTTAACAACTGAGGATGCCTGGTCTCCAAGTGAGGTTCAAAAGGCACAGCTAGAAGATCCTGCTATTAGGCCAATTCTGGAGAGGAAATTGAATTCGGAAGATCGACCA
Organism: Araneus ventricosus; assembly: GCA_013235015.1. NCBI lineage: Eukaryota > Metazoa > Arthropoda > Arachnida > Araneae > Araneidae > Araneus > Araneus ventricosus. Next base: position 15,850 of record BGPR01034452.1, read on the forward strand.
TCTTGGCAAGAAATCGCTCCGGAAAGCCCTGCAACAAAACGATATTGGGCTCTTTGGGACTCCTTACACCTTAAGGATGGTGTTTTATATCGTAAGTGGGAGAGTGACGATGGAAGTTCTTGTCGCTGGCAACTAATTCTCCCGAAAAGCAGAATTCAAGAAGTTCTGCGAGAGACTCATGACAGCGCAAGTGGAGGCCATTTCGGAGTTATGAAAACTTTGAGCAAAACCCGAGAGCGATTCTATTGGGATAGACTTCGCGCCGACGTCGAAAAATGGTGCAGAGAATGCCACGCTTGCGGAGCCCGAAAAGGACCCAAAACAAGAACTAAAGGCCGTTTACAGCGCTATAATGTGGGCGCACCTTCGAAAGAATGGCTTTGGATATTTTAGGACCTCTTCCTGTAACGACAAAGGGCAATCGGTATGTACTGGTATTGATGGACTATTTTACCAAATGGCCAGAGGCAATCCCCATTCCAGATCAGGAAGCCTCGACTGTGGCTGAAGAACTTGTTCGAGCATGGATTTCGCGGTATGGCGTACCTATGATATTACATTCGGATCAAGGTACAAATTTTAATTCCGCTCTCTTTACTGAGCTCTGCAAACTTTTAGG
>BGPR01034453.1:0-16467 GCA_013235015.1 Araneus ventricosus
TTTTTATCATGCTATTTAAAATTTTTGAAAGCCGACGGTAAGTGAAATGGCGTTTTTGATTGAAGAATTGTTAATATTTACAGTCAGAATAATGGTTTCCTTAAATGTGTTCGATGATATCATTTATAGTTATCAAAAAATTATATTTTCAAAAAGAAATCATTCAATTGGAATATTATAAAAAATCAGAATATAAAATGTGTATTCTTATTTACGCCTTCTGATAAAGTTCTTTTATTGTTTTTATGATTGTTAATATCAACTCTAATACAAAAGTACAATGGTATGCCCATGTTATTTGCAATTATGATTTAATTATTGTTAGAATGTGCTAGAATACATTAATATTTATTGATATCATGAAAAAAAATTATAATTTTAAATTTGGTCATAATTATTATAAAAGAATTTGAATATATTTTTGAATATAGTTTTCGAAAAAATACTTATTTCTTTAATAAATTCAGTATCGGTAATTTTAGAATAGAAATGGAATAATTATAAGGATAATTTATTAGTATTAATTATATCTTTATTTTTACCTTGAATTCTTTATATATTTTAATCTTTAGACACATAGAAGCAATATTTTGATGCATTTTTAATCTGAGTATTTAAAATTTATGTGGAATTTAAGCACTTGATTTTCTTTTTATTAATACTGTGAAAATAGTAATAAATTTCATTAACTTTTATTAATATGAAAATACCAATTGTATTAATTCAAGGTAAGCCTAGTTTCACTAGGATCGAAAAAAGGAATAATTTGGTGAGTTTTTCAAAAAAAAAAAAAAGAAAGAACCTACGATTTCTTATTATTTCAGAAAGGATACGTTTAAAAATAAAAAAAAATATGCACAAAAATGATTAAATGAATATTGCTTTCAATAAAATAAATAGCCTATTTAAAAATAATTATACTGAAATAATATTCTTTAAATAAAACTAATAAGAGTTTATGAAGCATTTGAAAAAACTTTAAAGGCGGGAAACTTATTTATATTTTCGAACGAATTAATCTTGAATTTAAGAACAAAAAATATGACTGCTGTGTCGTTCTCGTGAGTACTGATGACGTGAAACAACTTTAAAGGCGGGAAATTGATATCTATTTTCGAAAGAATTAATCTTGAAATTGAGAACAAAAAAAGTGAATGTTCTGCTACGATCTCGTGAATACTGATGACTTTCTTTTAGAATATATGAAGCAATGTTATTACAAAAATGCCTGAGATTATTTAAAAGAAAAGAAAAAAATAATGGGTTATGAATTCTATTATTTTATTTTGGACTAAAAATGCAGTAATCAAAAATTAACAGCGATGGAAGGAAAGTTAAAATTTTCATTAGGAACAACGAGAAAAGAAATTCGGTTTGATGTTTCAGAGTCAATGGCAAGACAATAGTGATAAATTACATAGATGCAAAGAAAATGTTCTTTTTTCTGTTATGGTTGTATTTGTCATCTTTGGAATATTCTATTAGAAAGAAAAAATTCTTACCTGAAAATCTGTTCATATTATTATTGTTTTAAAATTATTCATTTTACTTCACAAAAACCATTTAATAACAATATCTTTATTCTTTCTCTTCATTGGCAGTAATACTGATGCAATGATAACATGAAATTGAATAGCTTGTTGGTTTAAAATTATTGGCCTCTTTTTTGCTTTAACGGCATAGTTCTTTTTAATGCAATTTATTCCATTATATTTAGTGTAATGTATTTCATTATATTCAATGGAAAGTTCTACATTGTATTCCATGTAATGTATTGTATTTTAAAAAATAAATAAAATTATGCATGTGATTGTAAACATTTGGTATTATTGTTATTGTGTGTGTGTGGATGCGTAATGGTTTAAAAAATGAAGCATTGATGCAACTGGGATGGCAGTGAATATCAAGATCATATTCTGAAATTAAAATGATGTTTTAATTAATTATAAGTATTTTTTAGAAAAAATCCTGTAATGAAGTGTACTTTGCAAGTAAAGTCAATGTAATGTTACATGGAAAAACGCTACACATTTTTATGTATATATTTAACTACTAGCTGTTTTGCCCGGCGTTGCTCGGAATTAAAATACTTTAATGTCTAATATTTTTGATGCAAAAAACTACTTTTGTATAGAAAATTACAATACCAAAAATTCTTTTATCGCCTGAACTGTTTTTTAATTAAAATGAGAATATCAGTTGAACCAGACGATTTGTAAAAACCGTCGATAGCTAATTTTCTCCATAAATTATTAGTATTTATTGCATGGTACTTCAAATTTTGTTCATAAATCTTGCAGTATAAGAAAGATTTTAACGGAAGTTTTGGGACAATTGCATAGTAAATTTTTCATTGAGAAAAAGCGTTAGAATAAATATGAATAAAAAATAATAAAATTCGTCTTCATCCAAAATTCTTCTAATGTGATCTTGCTTAATTTCCAATTAACTGAAATTTTAATAAGAATTGACGCTTTTAAAAGTTAACGATTGACTCTCTTCTTATGTAAAACATATTTATAAAAAGAAGCAAAAATTTCAGAAATAAAGGTAAATTATTTCAAATTCTAACCGTTGCCTAGCAACGAAGTAGCTGTAAATTTGCGTTATTTCAAAATCGTCTGCGCGTAATTAACAATTATTATACATTTAAAAAATTAATAAAAATTGAAGGAAAAATGTCACCGATATGACAATAGTATCATTGAAAAGGTACAATTTTGAACTTTAAGATGGTATAAAAATAGTTTTTGTCGGACAATTTGATCCGAAGTTGCGGCGAAAAAACACTTTCGGTTAATTTCTAATTAACTGCCTGTTTAATTAACTTTTGGACTTAGAAAAGTTCATAAGTGTCTGCCCCTTGTCTTAAATAATAAGTGTACAAAATTTGGTTGAAAACTGTCCATTGGTTTAGGAGGAGATGTGGAACATAGCCACATACATACCTACATACATAACCACATACCCACAATGACTTTTATTTATATTAAGATTTAATTATTACTATAATTATTATTTCTTTCTAAACGAGACCCTCTCTATTATATTGTATATTGTAAGTTCTAAGCGATTTTGCCTTTGGTTTGGACAAAAAAATCATACTACATTGAGCAGTTTGATCAACTACATATATATAAATATATACATGCGTCATTTATCATAAAGCTAAGAGAGATCAATAAACTGTTTAATATATGGATATTGAGCTGTGTACATTAGTACATTAATATGGCCACAAAAAAGAAGAAATATCTGGCTTTATTCTGGTATCTTTCATCGAATATTCAAACAAAATTAACCGCTCAAAAAATCCTCCTATAAGAATTTTTTTCTAAAACTTTTATAAGCTTTAAGCACGCATCAGTTCGATATCTTTTCAACCGATTTCGATGACATAAATAAACTGTATCTGAGAAGTTAAAATCGTGTATAAATTTTGGCTTACATATTATGACAACTTCCAGAGATATTTGACACTTCGCATTTCAAAAAAAAATCCAAAAAAAAACAATTATCCCCATTTAGATGATATCCGTGCCTTCGGAGGTAGAAATTTCAATTATGTAAGTTGAAAACTGTTGTAAAAATTAAAATATATTTTTTTACAATAGATTATGACTTGAAATGCAAGAAAATCGCATAGAGCTGAAATTTTCAGCGAAATTATATATTTTGTTCTATCTTTAAGAATGCTATAAGTTTTGCCTAAAATAGACTTGAGCTTTGATAAGCACTGAGTTCAAAGTGCTAAATTTTTAAATCAAAAATATTTTGTGCGAGTGAAAGAATCATTATATATATATTTATTTATTTATTTTAAAGCAATTATAGCACGAATTTGAATATTAATGACAGGCTAGTTTAAACTTATTTCTTCCATTTTTGCTTTTATTTTCTACTTCTTTTTCATTGAATAGTGATAAAAATTCCACTGCATAATGCACACATATTAATTTAGCGAAATACGATTATTTTTTCATAGTAAATGCAAATCGGATATTGTATGTGTTTCATGTTGGGACAATTTCATGTTGCATGAAATATAATGCAATAGTTTTGAAACAGAAGAGCTCAAATGCAGGGTACTCACTAACGCCAAAGGTGAAACAAATATCCGAGTTTATTAGACTTTTTTTGTGAGAAAATATAACGTTTTAAACCTTTCTCAAAAAAGGTATAAATGAACACATAATTACAGCCGAATAAAATAACCTGAATAACCGACTAAAGTAAGGGTAGCATTTATACTTAGGAATTTACGAGAGGTATTGCTTTTCGCGTTCATTATTCAAAGGGTAAAATGTAATCATTAAAGACGCTTGATGAAAATTTTAACTAGTATAAAGAATTATTCAAGTAAAGGCCGTCCATTAAATCATATTCATAAGGAAGATATCAATAGAAGTCCATAACTTTAACATTTAAGAATACAAATTTTATTCGCATTTTATTCCGAATCTAATAGATCTACAATAGTGAAGTTTCATAATTGATAAGATACCTTTCGGCTTTGTTACCACATTCTGTGATAAAGATGTTTGTTGTGTTTGCAGAGTTTGAAGTTTAACCGGATTTAGATGTGCAAACAACCTCCTATCAAATTTTTAAGAAATCACCTTTCGAAGACGCTGTTTCCTCCCAAATCGTGCCTTTCATTTGAATTTACAACCAAAGATGCCAGAATAAAATTTAGTTGGTTCCTTTAGTTATAAGGAAATTATTTCAACCGTGATAATCATTATAATTTGCTCTGTACTGTTTACTATTAGATTGAATATCTATCAGATCGTCGCTTAACAAGCAAAACCACCTATCTCAATTTTTTTGATATTTTAAAGAGGAAGACTCAAATGAATTTTTCGCAACCAATAACGAATATTTCTATACATTTTTTCCAAGTCTGGTCGGAACATGTGGTCTCATGTTTATAGTAGATCTTTGAAAAAAACCAGAAATATTTGCTATTGGTTGCGGAATATTGAGTTGAATCTTCCTCTTTAAAATTTAAAAAAATTCAGATAGGTGGTTTTGCTTGTTAAGCGACGAGATATGATTCTGGGTCCAGCGATGACCTTAGACGTCCTATAAGACATAAATGGATATCTAATTCAAGAAATGTTCCTCAAAGTCTATATTATAAAGTGTTTATTTGGCAGATATGCAATTAAATTATTTTGTCTTTTTCATTGCCATGCTTACTATGGACTTATATCGATGTGAAGTTTCTTTACTATTTTCTTTTTAAATTCTATGATGTTCTATTGGATCATTTTTCTGAGTTTCTGCATTGGCTGTACGTAATTCGGAGGTTTATGAAGCTTTCTCTCTATTTTAATTGGATATTTTGTATCACCGAAGTCACCAGGAAAAGAGTGTTTTTAAAAAGAAATTTCTGTGTTATTATTTTCCGATTTATGTATTCCTGCAGAGCAGTCTTCAGCAACAAAGCCATCATTATGTTCCTATTTTTCAACAAAAGGAATCTTGCCATAAATTAACTTCTATTATTTCAGATAGATTATGAAGAATGTTATTTTATAAACATGTTACTAACCTTTGAGATCCATTATTTTTACAACATTCTCTTCACACAGGGAAATGGGATTCTTCCGATTTTTATTCCATAGTTGACTTTTATAATAAATAATATTAATAATTTTACCAAATCAATATCAATTGTTTTTACTTCATCATTTGCGTTCACTTATTCAATAACTTCAGTGATTTTACACGTCTTTGCAAATGCATTTTGTGCTCTTCAGTAAATGTTATTTTCATGCTACATTAACTGAGAGTTTTGCTTTTTTTGTTTAAGCGTTCAATTTATTATACACATAATAAGTGCTCTCCTATATTCCTGAAGTGAATCAGATCAAATGTTGATATTTCGAAGAGGATACAGGATTGCTGCACTCAATTTTATAATTATCGCACACCTCAATAAATTTTAATTCTGGTGCAACGTAACACGCACGTGGAATTTTTCTTTGTTTTGAATTATGCATTTCAGAAATCTATATCTTCTATTACATCGTTCTTGGAGCTGAATTATTTACTAAATGCATTATTCCTGCAGATGGAATGGGAACGATGTTACCGTGGTCTGGACGTTATTTCAAATTTCCTAGTGCATTGTATTGAATATAGTTTAATAAATAATCCTTCTGAGCTTAGAAAACTATTTTAACACTCAGGTATTTAAAAATATGTGAGCTTCTTAGATAGAGATGGTTCCAAATTGTAAATTATATCACACGGAATTCCCATTCATTTTTTCAAAGAGTGAAGCACAATAATAATTGCTGTTTGTAAAATTTTGCACACATATATATAAAGTTTGCAATAGTTAATTTGATATCTAAAAAATGGTGGCTGGTACCCTGTTCTATAAAATACATGTCAATTGTGTAATGAAAATTTATTAAGTAATAATTCTTAAATGGGAAGATATCCGTTGTTTTTGAATTTTAGAAATAAATGTATCAGTTTCGAAAATTTTATTTAACATTAGGAACATTTTACATATTAGAGAGATTTAAATATTTAGCACTGTGAGTATTATCATTTTTCAGGAATCACTCCCAAGATACCAGAGTTCATGATGAACAAGTTTAAGCGTCCCATGCCGAACAGAAACAAAGCCATTATTGGAAGTTCCAAAGGTAAAATTTAATTTTTTTATATCTTCAATTTATAAATTTGAGTTAAAAAAATTAAATCCTTTCTTTTAAAGCCTTAAATTAATTGACCTGAATAAAAGCGTACAATCCTTTTAAAGCAGAATTTATATTTTCTTTACGTTGTATTCTTTCAGATAGTTTCATTTGAATTAAGTGTTTTGGGAAAATACAATATTTATAATGAATGAAAATTATATAAACAATATTTATTCTTATTTAAGATAGTTTTATTCACTTTTAACCAATTTTTGATTCTTATGTGTTTTTTATCATATTTTCTCATATAATTTACAATAGGTAATCAAGAGCCAAAGGCAAAGTTTAAACTGTTTGCAGTTCCAAAGCAATCAGTTTCTAAATGCAAGAACTCTGAGAAAGGTGAGGCATGAAGATTTATCGACTTTTTTAAGGTCTCTTTATAGGTTTTCAGTTCACTTTTATTAAAAAAATCTTTATTCCGAAATAAAATCTTGTATTATATGTAGGTGCTTCTTCAGACATTTCTGTAGTCGTAGAAATGGAATCGCCTTTATCGAAAACAGTAAGTTTGATTCAGTTCTGATGTGTATACATTTTCACATTCACCGCAACAATATTAAAACAAATTTTTTAAGATTTTCCTTAAATATTTAAATATTCTAATTTCTGTTCTTTTGAAAAGAAAGGAAGAAAAAACTTCCATATGTGTAAGAGTTATAATTTATGAAAGAGAATACTTATATCGACGTCCAAATTAATTAATTTGCAATAAAATGCTGTTTTTTTAAATTGAATGACCTCTGTTAAATTTATAAATATTGCATTAAATACCTTTAAACCTCAAAAGGGGAATGGATTCGTCTTTATAAAAGATAACATTTTGGTGTAATTTATCTAAGCACTTAAATGTTCAACCTTTAAATTTGTGCCTATTACTCTTTTCGAAATTAGTGTATTCAAAGGAAGCAAAAGGCTGAAATATTAATTTTATATTTAGAACGTAACAAATTGACTTCAATCAAGTGAAACATTTATTTGAAAGTGATATACTTATTGGAGTTCCAAAATACTCCGTATAGTAAATTCTTACATTTTAAATTTTTTATACAGATACTAGACAATTTAAAATATGCATTTGTTGCGAAATTTTTCAAATAGGCCATCTAATTTTGTGCTCACGTTATGGGCTCCATGAGCTTCTTAATGTAAAGAAAAAAATGTCCTCCGATAAGAGATAGTTCTTAAGAGATAATGAAATAATCTTTTTTTTTGTGATGAAATTAGAAAGTTTATTTGTTTTCTTGTACTAGGTGACCACAACAATGATTGATCTTCGAGGTGTTAAGCCGAAAGAATTCGCGAAATGCGTTCTCATCTCCGCCGAAACCGCACTTAGGACGCTGGGAGACATGCTGGGAGGCAAAGAGGTAGATTTTACTTTTGATTTCAAAGAAGAAAATCTGCCGGAACCTGGATGCTCAAAAGGTAAACTACAATGTCATCTTCTGTTCAAAATATTATCGAGAAATCTTTCAACTATTTGAGGATGTCTAATTCAATTTGTTTTAAATATTATTTTTGATACATTTTAGTACGATGTAGAATTATTATTTAAATAAATTATTTTAATTATTATAAATTGTAATTCTTTATGAATGTTAATTAATTTATATTTTTTTGTTATGCGAAAGAAAATATTGGTGAATTATAATGGAAGATATGTTTTTTATCACGGAAGTGAAGTTTGGCTCACATTTGGTGGGCAGGAACGGTGGCGTAAATTCAGGGCCGGATTACTAAATAGGCAACTGCCTGTGGGCTACACAACTTTTGGGAGCATTGAAGTAGTATTTTCAGAGTAATCTAATTTTGTGCCTGCATTTGATTGACAAGTTCCATGTATTCAAACTAAAATTAAGTATTGTTTAAATTTCAGAAAATTATTTTTAGAATTTTTTGCATGTTTTGAAATTTGTTTACAGATCAATGTGGTCCAATTTCTTTTTCATTTGGCTGACTAATTCACAAGTCAACAGCTCTGGAAATCTTTGCAATGGAATATTAAGATTCTGCAAAAAAATTTTGAAATTTTTTAAATGTTAAATTTATTTTTAACATTAGTTTTTAATTCAAAATTTTTATACGGGATTTAAATTTATTTTTTTATAATAAAACCAACTCTCTTAATGGTGTTCCGATATTTAAATGCTTTGTTATTTCAGTTTATCATTATATCTGTTGATTAAAATCTTACATGTATAGAGCTTAATTAAAATCAATGAAAAATATCTTGTTTTGGAAATTGGGGAGGGGAAAGAGGGGCCCCGAAACTGACATTGCATAAGAGGTCTTGCAGAGTTTAATCCGGTCCTGCGTAAAGGAATGTCTTTGGAATATGAACACAAATAAAGGGTGCTCCAGACATTTTATGAAAATAGCAACAGTTATTAAGAAACATATGGTTTTTTAAGCGTTTAGTATAGATTTAAAAATAAAGTTAACGAAAAGTTTTTCTCCATTTTAACTGCAACTATAGACTGATAGTAGTTAAATTATTAAAAATAATAAATAAAATTTCAATTAATTCTATGAGCGTTTTTATAACTCAAATAATGAATCATCGCCACACACGATAAGTTGTAAAACTTTGTAATTCTGTATCTATATCAGAATCAGAATAAATTACTGCGTTCACTATACTTTCATACATATTTTTAAATTCACGTCGTCTTTTATTTCAGTTAAAAAAAATTCTATTTGGTCGTTTATTTCAGACTGAATAAAAGTAATCCCTTTCGCCAATTTATATATATTATTTTTGTTCTTTTAACGTGTAATATTTTCGTCCTTACAAAATATCGTATCTGACGACTTCATCAAATTCCTTGTCTAACTTCCCAGCATTCACAACCTCCTCAAAGTATGTTTTTGTGATAAAATTTTACCGTTTCAGATAGTGAACCGCAACGTCGCTATCCCAAACGCAATGTCGCAAAGAAATATTACAAAGAAGAAAATGTACCCAGCGAAGATGAGTTTTTATGTGAGTGAATTCTCTTTTGAAACCATTTGTGAATACAATGTTTTTAAGGATATAAATAAATCAAATCACAAAAATTTGCTTCGAAAAAAAATTAAATCTAAACAAATATCTAATATTATATATGTCCGCCTATAATATTGAGTGGACAGACGTATAGCTATTTGTGGGGTTCAGACTTAAAGTGAACCAAATCCATGACATTTATTTCTGCAAAAACAGACCTGAAAGGCGATTAGCTGCATCTAAAGTAACAGTGGACTTCTAATTTTTTTGTTGTTGTTGCCTGGTGCATATAAATTGAACTATGGACATGAATCATCATTACGCAGAAATTGTAAAATTTCTAAACTACCTTGACAATAATAGTGCAAAATGAGCAAAGTATGAACTTTGTTCAATTTAAGCCTGAAATCTCCATTTAATATCTATGCATATGAAGAAAAAAAGGTTATGCAAGAATTACTAATTTATTAAACGCGGGTATAAATTCAAATTTTTAAAATATTATAATTATATAATTCTATCATTCATGAATTGAACGTAGGAAGGCGAGAAAATGTGTATAATTTGATATGAAAAATACATGTATATTAAAATGTTCATTAAACTCGGTGTGCCCTGAGTTTCTAAATCGTTCTCAATCTCGTAATAAATAAATTAAGATGTACAGTTACGGTCTAAAAACACCCTTATTACTATGTGCGAATATGTCATCCTTTTTTCGTACTTCTGAACAAAAGGAATGGCTTAAAAGGAAGAAAGTTCTCTATGAATTTCCTTGACAATCTTTTAAGAGGTTATTATTTTGAAATTTGCCCTAATTTCACAGTTCCCCGGGATAACACCCATTTCTCATGTAACAAATGAGCGTAAAATTTATTCTAAAATTAGGTCTGTTATAATTTTTGTATTGTAAATTATGAATCCGTATACTTACCGGATAACCTGATTATATTTAAAGATATTTACTATTTTGATATAATACTTATTATGCGCACCATTCACGGAATTCAAAAATGCTGTGATAGACTGTATAATATCCAACGATTCAAGCAATTTCAAGCTTCTATAAAAATGTAGCATTTTCATGTAAACTACATTTTGTATAAATTACTTTGAATCTGAATCAGTTTATCGCAAATATTAATTACTTCATGACATAGTTTAAAACATTTTAAAAAGGAACGAAAAAAATAAAATGTCAAAATTATTTACATTATTCTAAAATTTCACTGAAACAATGAATGATAATTATATTTGAATGCTGTCTCTCATGCCAACATCTGGAAGTAGGAATTTATTTTAAAGATATGGTGCTTTAAATTCGTAAGAATTTTACAGGCTTTAATTACTTTGTTTAAATGTACGAGATTTTAGCACTATTATGAATATGTTTTTAAATTTTTCCCGGCTCCTATGTATCCACATTTGTTAGATAAATTCTACCCAGACTCTGTAGAATTTTTAAAATATCCTACTTCTTAGTCGTTACAGACAGAACGTCGCCCCATGCCAACGAACCTAAAGCCATCACGGCAACCGAATCGGTCGAGTGGGCATGGGTCAGTCCTTACAGACAAATGGTAATTAGATATTAATGAAATAGTTCACATCCGACTAATGGAAACTACTTTTCTGTACAGAAGACTCTGCTTTACGTTTGTTTGAATCAGAAATTCATACAATAATGTTTTTAAAATAAATTTGATCGGAATTATATGAATGTTGTAAATCAATTCCTGGATACTTTCATATCTACAGTTTTTGCGATTTGCATTATTCTTTCAAAGGAAAATAATAATTTGATCTAAAAGATGAGAAAGCAATGAAACACATATTTATCAGTTTTTACTAAAAGGTAATTTCTTCGATAAAATATGTCTTTCTATTTTTTACCTAAACTATGCAATTATTTTATAGATTGTGACATTTGCAAAGAAGAATACAAGGGATCGTGCCCAGTGCATGGACCAATGCTACTAGTATGCGATACAAAGGTAAAACACTAAGCATGATTATCTACTCAATTAATTTTATAGGAGGCAGACTCATGGTAACGGTATCTGGTTAGCACTACACAAGACATAGCTCAGAAAGGACACATCACACACAAGCCTCATGGACTGTACTACTTTATTAAAATCAAGGTCACTATATATATATATATATATATATAAAATAAAGAATAGTGGCGCCATCTGACGCTAATACCAAGACACAAGCAGCGGGGCGTGAACATTCTCCCCCCGTTGACATGTAACATACATTCAACATTAAAGGCATTACAATTAAATAAATTTAAGTTGTCACACACAAAGAAAATGCAAAGACACTCCAGTATTCAGATTCACAACCACAAAGCACTATACAATTAAAACTCACAATATAGACACTCAATAAAATATTAATAAATATGAATGAAATTCAAACTGGCATAGGCAATAGGCACACTCGCGAAATGGCTCGTTTATACTCGCCATTTTGGGTTTTAACCTTCACGACCCTAATTAGAGTATCATTTCCACTATAGCTTTTTGTAACTCTGCCCAAAGGCCATTTAAATGTAGGCATATTGTCTTCGATCAGGACAACCAGATCACCCACCTTTACATTTTTCTTTTGGAATTGCCACTTGTTACGTTGTTGCAATTCACTTAGATAGCTTCGATGCCACTTATTCCAAATAAGCTGCACCAACCGGGTCACCCATTGCCATCTCGTCAACACCTTCACTCAAATCAGTTAAATTAGGTTCAATTATAGAGTTCATTGACCTACCTATTAAAAAATGAGCGGGTGTTAAGGCATTTAAATCATCCGCACTGCTCGATAAGGGGCACAGGGGTCTGGAATTTAAAATTCCCTCTATTTGGATGCTCACAGTCAAAAACTCCTCGTATGTTAGATTTGACCTTCCCACGATTCTCTTAAGATGGTATTTGGCAGACTTTACTGCAGCTTCCCACAAGCCACCAAAGGAAGGCGCTCTTGGCGGGATGAACTTCCACTCAATTCCCTCAGCTGACAAGAAACCTGAAAGCGTCTCATCTGGTTCTTTAACCAATTTCAAAAGTCCTTTTATTTCCTGATTTGCACCAACAAAAGTTTTTCCATTGTCGGAGTACAATTTTGCACACTTACCTCTGCGACTAAAAAATCTCTTAAGGGTAGCAATAAAAGCCCCAGATGTGAGGTCCGATACAATTTCTATATGAACTGCTTTAGATACAAAACACACAAATATACATATATACATTTTATGCAGGACTCCTTTTCTTTGATTACGATATCTGATCATAAATGGGCCACAAAAATCTACACCAGAGCAATTAAAAGGATAGTCAGGAACTACTCTATCCCGGGGCAAATTACCCATTAGTTGAGACGTAACCACTGGCTTGGCCTTAAAACAAGCAATACATTCATGTACAATTTTCCTGCACAAAGAACGACCATTTAGGGGCCAAAACCTTTCTCTTACACAGTGAATAAGGGAGGAAGCACCGATATGAAGATTTTTTAAATGAAAATATACAATTATTTGATTTGTCAATTTATGTTTATTAGGCAAAATTGCCGGATATTTAGAAACATAAGGTAAATCTGAATTACCCAAGCGTCCACCCACTCTCAATATTCCATAACTATCAAGAAATGGATTTAAATTCTTTAGATTACTATTTGGCAAGACACCCTTCTGGCACTGGAGGTCCCGAATCTCAGCTGAAAAAACCTCCCCTTGGACCATCCTGATCAACCAATTTTCAGCGTGCTCCAACTCTGAGGCACAAAGAGGCCCAGACACTATCACATTAGATTTTTTCATATTTACAAATCTTAATACATAACTAAATATGCAAAGAATTTTCACATAACTATTACTCATACACAATAAATCAGATAAATCAGAATTTGTTGAAACACAAACACTAGACATAGGCATCTCAGGAACTACACCATTCTTGAGCTCGCAGGAGTACTCGGATTCATTCATCAGGTGTGGTCCTGGTCCACTTGACAATTCACCTCGTTCAAGAAATGATGGGCCATTCCACCTTAACTTCAATTCGGAAAGATCACGAGGGCTTAGCCCACGCGAAACAAGATCCGCAGGATTAAGATGCGATGGCACATGGGTCCAACAACAGTTCTCCGTCAATCTTTGCACCTTTGAAACGCGGTTAGCGATGAAGGTCTTCAAATGATTCGCAGGAGTGTTCAACCATGCCAGGGCGATAGTCGAATCGGTATGAAGCACAATGTCGCTAATCTCCAATCTCAGAGAGGAGCGTATCTTCTGAACAAGCTGAGCTAGAAGAACACAGGCACAGAGCTCCAACCGGGGTATTGAAATGACTCGAATGGGCGCAACACGCGATTTGCTTGCCAGAATGGTCACCTTCGCACTATTGTTTTGATAAAAACACTGCAGGTAGACGACAGCTCCGTATGCTGCTTCAGACGCATCTGCAAAACCTTGAAGGACGATTCTTAACCAAGTGTCGGTCAGAATAAATCTGATTATTTTTACTTTTTCGATGCACTTCATGGTTGTCACAAATTCCTTCCACTCATAGGCGATTGGATTGGGCAGCACATCATCCCAATCCAGCCTTTGCTCCCATAATCTCTGCAGAAGGACCTTTGCTCTTGTTAACACAGGGCCCAAAAAACCCAGAGGGTCATACAGTCTAGCAATAACACTTAGTACCTCACGCTTGGTATATGATGGTTTAATTGAAATGGACACCTTAAACACAAAACGATCCTGGAAAGGCTTCCAACTGATTCCTAACGTCTTCACAGACAAGTCAGTGTCAACAGAGAACGAATGCTCGACGTCTGTTGACAACGAACTGTTCAACAACTCGGGAGAATTAGAAGACCACTTGTGAAGGGTCATTCCACACGATTTCAGGGCATCTCGTAGTTGTGATTGTAGCCGACGGGCAGTCTCTAGATCAGGTGCTCCACTCACAATATCATCCATGTAGGTGTCGTGCAGCAGAACTTCAGATGCCAGAGGAAATCGCGATTTTTCATCTTCGGCCAGCTGCTGCAGGGTCCTTATGGCAAGAAAGGGTGCGTTAGACATACCATAAGTTACCGTTTTCAAACGATAAGCTGAAACCTCTGCATTGGGTCCAGTTTTCCACAAGATACGCTGGAGGTCTTGTTGATCTGGGTCGATTAGGATCTGCCTATACATTTTTTGTATATCGGTAGTAAAGGCAAACTTGTGTCTCCTAAAGCGAAAAATTGTCTGAAAGACGTCCTCTATGACGTCTCCTTTCATTAATATGTCGTTTAGACTTATGCCCGTTGTGGTGGGGGATGAGGCATTAAAGACAACTCTTAACTTAGTTGTCAATTTATCAGGGCGTAGAACACCATGATGGGGTATGTAGTATTGTATGGGCGGTTCACTCGACTCAACAACCCTCTCCAAATGACCCAAATCTTCATACTCTCTCAAAAAGTCCGTATACAACGACAAGTACTCCGAATCCCTAGACAAACGCTTCCACAACGAATTAAGTTGCCTAACAGCCATGTCTTTAGAATTTCCTAAACACGACGGATCCCTACTCAAGGCCATTGATACTACATATCTACCATCCTTATTTCTCTTATGGGTACGCACAAAATTATCTTCACACAAAGATGCCTCCGTATTTCCCGTACATTCCACATCAACACTCTCAATTTCCCAAAATTGTTTCAAGGTTTTAGTTAAATCATCGTCGAGAATCAACCCACAATGAACACGATCCTCCACCACCTGATCGACACTCCCACTAACAACATAACCAAACACAGTATTCTGCAACAATAATTGCGAATTTTGAGCATAGATCTGTCCCGGCCTCAACAATTCATAAAAAATCTCGGCACCTAATAACATGTCAATTTTATCAGGAACATTGAAGCTATGATCAGCCAATGACACGAACTCCGAAACATCAACATCCACATTAATTACTTTATTTGGAATGAAATCGGTAATTTTGTTAACCACTAACATCAATAATTCTCTCTTGAAACTTTTATCCCTATTTGCCACAGAGGTCTTAACGCAGTTCTTCACAATCATACTTGCATCATTAACACACGAAACAACAGTATTTACCTTTTCCATCTTCAATTGCAATCTTTCCGCACACGCCCTAGTACACAAGCAAGACTGAGATCCGACATCCAGCAGACATCTAACCTCAACCCATTGCGAGAACTTATTTTTAACAAGCGCGCGAATAGTACTCAAAAGCACGTTTTTAGGTTTGCCCTTCTCAATTCCAGTCGCCACAAATTGGGATTGCGAATTTGCCTCCGCAGTTTCCTCGCTCTGCTTTGGAACGAAAGCAGGTGCATCTAATTTCAAATTAGAAGCGGGGTTGCCGGAATTCTCACGCGGGAAATGAATCATTCTATGATGAGGTTTAAGGCAAAAACAGTTCTTTACCGAACGACACTCGTTCAATTTATGGGGCGAAAAACAACGAAAACAAAGATTATTTCGTTTTACCTCCTCCGCTTTATCCCATACAGATAGCAGTCTAAATTGGGAACATGTAGAAAGAGAGTGAGACGCTCTTTTACAAAGAACACAATTTATATTTTTAGTTTCAGACACAAAGATTTTGGATATATTTTTATCCGCTCGCCAATTAGAAGTCGGCCATTTATTTCCTACCACTCGCTTTACTTCACCCATGGCATTCCTATTGATTAGTTCTTTTGTACTCCTACCTCTCGATGACA
>BGPR01034454.1:0-16467 GCA_013235015.1 Araneus ventricosus
ATCACTTCTCCACCGTACATTCTCTATATTTTTTTCCGATTTCGTTCAAAAATGGGAGTGGGGGCAGGCGACCCTTGATGACATATCTAGACGTCATAAGCTTTTATATGAAATAAAAATTGTCGAAATCCGTCGGGTGGTTGTGGCTGGCGAACTGTCTGAAGGTTTAACCATATTATTTTAAATATATAGATATCTCATCAAGTTAATCAAAAAAGTATGTGCAATCTTACGGAAATCTCAAACCAATTTAATTTTGTTAAATGAGTTTATGAATGAACAATGCATCGACTATGAGATGAATGGTTATGAAATTTGATGTACTAATGACTATTTCATGTGCCTATTCCTTTTTTCCTGGGTTTGAAATATCCGAAAAAATAAGCCAGTTTTCCTAGTACTGGTCAAGATAACTTATGGATGGATCAGGATTTAATCATTAAATAAATTTCAGGGAAGAGGCTTGAAGCAAATGTAATATGTAAATAATGTAAAAGATAAATTCAGTTGGATTATTGCACCATCTAATAAGTGCATTCATTCGGTATTCATAGCATTTTCTTGATTTCAAAATCGAAAAGTTGCAGGAGGATTTTATTTCATTGAAAACTCTCCAATTTCTGGGAGTTAGTGCAAGCCAAATTGAACGCAGCCATTCAATGTGAAATTACCATTATTTTATGGATTTCGGATTAATTATAGGGAATTGTGTCAAAATGCATACATTTGAACACAAATGCATACTTAGTGCATGGTTTCTGTGCAAAAGCAAATCAACTCAGATCCCTTGCACATTAAACTAGTTGTACTGCAATGATTCGTTTTAGAAAACTGCATCGTTAAAATTGTTTTCTCTAATATTTTGCAAAAACGCTATATTTTAAACTGTGTATTTTAGAGATGGTTACAATAGCATCACTTTCAGTTTAAGTGAACCGAGATGAACTCGTATTGGATCATAATGGGCTACAAGAAATGGGTCGTCTAAAACAACAAGTCATTTGGAGGTATTCGGAAGAATCGCCATGAACTTCCCCACTTTACTTTATCACCTCACCGCATCGCCGTCTCTAGAACTCATGTAGCTCCTGTCCGGTTTGGTATAAAAGCCAATACCCATTCCCAGAAAATTATTCTCTATTGCTGGTGGGATTTGAAAGGCATTGTCTATTACGAACTGCTGCCGCCTGACCAGAAAATTGATTCAGTTTAAATATAGCAGACATTTGGAAAATTCGAAGCAAGCCAGTAGCACCAGGTACTGATTATTGTACAGGGGTGGTCTTTCGCCATGATAATGCTAGATCACATGTGTCTTCGGTCATCCGGAACGATGAAGTTCATTATTCAGGATGACCGGTTCAAGAGGTATTCAATATCATTATCACCATTTTATTTGATAATGATCTGCCGTCTTTTGGGAAGTTTCTACGTCCCACTCATTGAACGACTCTGACTTATCACTAAAAAACTACTCAAGCTGCGGTCTGCGGTCCTCCAGAGAACTAAAATTTTTCCCTTTCAGCAGCGGATGTTGTTGAAGCCCGGCCACCTTTAATGGACCTCATGCATGTGTCGTCACATCCTCCGACACGTGACCTGCCGGAGGCTGCCATTGGTCAGTCTTAAACAGCTGACTCAGAACTGCTTTTATTTCTGAGTCTCTTACAGGCCGATCGTTTTGTTTATTCCTCCACAGCTGTTTTTCTATACTCTCGAACCCAAACGGTGCATAAGGTCCATTGGCCTGATTTCGCATCTTCAAACTACCATCTGTTCCGCTCTTTACAAAATGTCCTAAAAGAGAAAAAATTTAGTTCTCTGAAAGACTGCAAATAGCACCTTGGGTAGTTTTTAGTGATAAGCCAGAGTCGTTCTATGAGAATGAATAGAGAAACTCCCCAAAAGATGGGAAACCTTTATAAAAAAGGAATGGTGAATATACTATTGAATAAACTTCATTGTTAGAGCAAAGAAAAAGCTTCTAATTTTACCCCAAAAATCTACAAAGACTTTCCAAACAACCCCAATATATTGAAATTTATTGAACTTTTCTGCATTTACAGTGGGTTCATTTCCATATTGAATTAGGGAAGTTGCCTGCGTCTCTAGTGCGCCGCAGAATACATACTGTTTAAGCAAGACTGTAAAAGCATTCATAAATGCTGTCATCGGCTTGATTCATGACGAAGATTTACTCCATTGTAAATTTATGCAAAAATTAAAATTTTACTGCGACTTAAAATCATTATTTTGTCAAAATTACTACGAACCCGAGTTAGGTAAATTGAAAACGAAATATCTTATTTTCATTTGTCTGTATGAGGGAAAGAATTTAAATAAGCTACATCATTAACAATATCAATGAAATTTAATAATGAAGGTAATTAGGTTACTAATTTATTCGTTTCTTTTCATTTTCGGTATTTTAAAAAATAATTATCTTTTTTAAATTATGTCATTGAATAGTATAAGAGTAAGAGACCGGTTAATTTCAACACGACCTCAGATTATTCAATTTAAGCTGTTTTATTAATAGAAAATCATATTAAAATAAAAGTATTCTTTAATATATTTTAATGAAAGCTTATTTTATATAAAAGATGCTTTTTGAATACAATAATTTACATTTCCGAGGTCAATGAACAGAGGACAAATTTTTGTTTCAAAGTCAGATCAAGAATCAACGAATTTCTAAGGTTTATTTATCATTAATTTTATACTTAACGTTTTAAAGAATGATTTCTTTTCTATTTTAAAATTAAAGCCAATTTTATTGACATTTTATCGTAATCTTAAATTTTATTAATTTGATTAATTTTTTATAAATAATAAATTTTAATAAATATAATTAACTTTTTTATTAAAACTATTAAGTAATCATACATCTAATATTTCAGACTGGAACAAAAATTTGAAATTTTCCAGAGATATCCCATGGGCTGTATTCCGAAATTTATTAATTATCTTTTTAATGAAGGTCTAAAAATATAGTATGGCGGAACTTTAAGCTTTGCGAAATAAAATAAAAGCATTGAAAACGAAAGAAAATATATCAGTTACAAACTAATTATTAAGAAAAATAATAAAATCTAGTAACAATAAAATCAGTGGATCAAGTCAAGGTTGATCTCGGAAAATATAGTATTATTCTTAAAAGTTTACATATGACGTTAGTTTCTTGTGCTTTTTCATAAATTGAAAATACTTTACTGCAAAAGCGACACTTTATTCTTAGAATTTATGTCGGAAGCGATAAACAAGTTGCAGAAATTAATTATTTTCACTTATGTCGATGATAGTGGCGAAATATAAAATGTTAAATTATAAACTTTTATAGTTTTCTAATTTTCATTATATAATGGTAGTTTTCAAGCTATAAGACATATCGAAACTCATTCTTCGTGTCATTACATTGAATTTATTATTATACAAATAGTATTTTTTTTTTACCATTTCATAACTTCCATTGTACTTATTAGCATTTCGTGTACGATGATTTTACCTTGTCACCTTTGATGATCTCACTGCGTTTCTTTAATCGCCAGAGAAAAAATGTTAAAATAATTAAATATGAAATTTTACGTTTGGAAAACATTTTCTTTTACTTCTGATGTTTTATTTCTCCAGCAAATAAGTATTTTGAAGTTTTAATTGGTTATATCCATTTTGGGCATTACGTGCACTGCAAAAAAATCCCGTAAAATTTACGGTTTTAAATTGGCAGCTGGGTTGGTTGTGCGAAACCGTAAAAGTTACGAATTAAATCCGTAGGCACAACGGTTTTTTACCATATAGGAACAAGTTTTTCCCGTAAAAGTTATGAAGTAAATCCGTAGTCACAACGGTTTTTTACCGTATGAAATTAAGTTTTCTCCGTAAAAATTAAGTCATCGACTGAGTTGTTTTTCTCCTTCTGTTCGAGTTGAGTTGAAATGTGCTGATGTGTATTATCAATTAGGAATATTAATTAATCTAGGATTAATTAGTAATTTCAATTAGTTTAATTAATATAATTTTTAATTGAACTTACTTGGACGATTTCGATGCAAGATGGTGACAAAACTTCTAACTCCTCCGAGCAGGGGATCGAAACCGCGTTCATAGAAATACAAGGCAGTCGCTCTAACCACTAGACCACCGGAGACTTCATAAAATAAAGTAACAACAATCTATTTGAGTTTTAAAGTCACTATAGCTCTAGTGGCGTCACCTAGTAGTGTAAAAATCAACTATTGCCAGAACACGTGTTTTAAGTTTACGGAGATGGAACCCTATTGAAAACATGAAATGAATGCAATAAAATTACATTTAAGAAAAGGGAAAGTTATCGTACTTTCTGTACGATAACTTTCCCTTTTCTTAAATATACGATATTGCTTTCCGCAATACCGTATGAAGAAAAATAGAATTTGCACTGACGGTTTTAAACCGTTTATGGCTGGAGCGGAAAACGGTGAAAAACCGTTTTGTCAACAAAACAGCTTTAAACCGTCAAATATACGGAAAAAGTCCGTGAAAAAAACGGATATTTTTTACAGTGTGCCATACCAAGGATTTAATAGACATTTTCCCACACGCAACTCATATGCCAAAAGAGGGACATCCTATAAAACCTCATTTAAAGAAATTGTTTAGCCGTAATTTTGGTACATTTTTTTTAAATAGAAGGCATGGTTTACCACACATTAAATAATTACTTAATATCCATTTCGAATGTCAAGCCAAAACCGTTATTTTCGTCAGTGATTTTGGGAATATAAAAATTAAACCTATATAACAACGAAAAAGAAGGTAATATGTACTACATCAAATAGCCCTCTAATATTCGTTTCGAATGCCAAATCAGAACCGTTATTTTCCTTGGTAATTTTGGGAATATAGAAACAAAATCTACATAATAATGAAATAGAATGTAATATTTATTACATCAAATAATTCACTAATATCCGTTTCGAATGTCAAATCGAAATCGCCTTTCCTTAAGTAATTTTGTGAATATTCCCCTAAGAGCATCGTATTATCGCAAAACCATAAAATTTGAAGTAACGGAAAAACTGCTCGTCGGAATGAGGTGAAATTTTGCATGGTCGAATGAAATAGCTTTTTCGGTCGGTTTCTGTTAAAATTCATCACTGATGCTATAGATAAAAATTTGGTAACATTAATTTTGTTAAATTATATCACAAACTAAAATTTATTATAAAATCAAAAGTGTATGCGGAGTATATGTGATTTATTTTATATTATCATAGCAAATATGTACTAGGTCAATAACTATGATACTTCTTAAGATATCAATTAATGTCTAAAATTTTATTTTAACATTAGAATCTCAAGATGTAATTGCTCATACTTTTAAAACGAAAAGACCTAGAATGATGGTATTTAGGCATGAATGTTTAATGCAGTTTTAAAATTTTGCGACGAACAGGGCTGTTTGAAAATTTAAATTTTGTATATATTTCGATATGTGCACGACTCCTTATAAAATTTTTAGATATTAATTCTTTAAGAGGATGGTCTTTCCTTTTAAATGGCATGGTTCATTTACTATTATTTGAATGTACAATGAATAACGTAAGAATAAAACTCTGAGATTTTCTTTTTCTTTTTATCCGCGACTCTAGAAATTCTATGAAAGTATGTGCAAACGATCTGAGAGATAGTTTCAATGTTAGAAAACATTTTTGAGTTCAATAGAGTAGACTGAGTTGTACAATGTCATTAATATATTTCACTCATGGATGTAAGAGTGAAGAGAGAGTGTTTATTCATACCTCCATGATTTCACTTGAATTATATTCTGATAAATTTAGCATATCAAATCTATTGAATCAATGCATTTTTTTTGCATAAAATATGTAATTTCAAGAAATTTATTTGGAATAATTTTTGACGTGCCAACTTATTTTCTCTATATTTTCAAATAAATTAAAATTTTAAGAAAAAGAAACATGTATTATGGTACTACGCCAACATATTACTTACTTATGTAGTGATGAAAATGATTTTATTTCATAGAAATTTATCAAAAATGATCATACTTTACACTTTTATGAAGCATTTTAAAATAAAGAAAAATACTTTTCTGATACTTATAGTTAATCATTCTGTGAGTCATTATGAATCGCGGTCCATTGCCTTCATTTTGTTAAAATTATATTTTTAAACACTTTTATTTAACTTTGAGTTGTTTCATATTTATAAAAATGAAATTTTGTAATCAATTTTTCATTGTTTGATTTGCTCGAGTTTTGGAATTTTGTACTCGCGTATTCTTGAGGATAATACATTACTGAAATATTTTTAGAAATGTATTCCAGTTAAATGATTAATGCAACTAAATTTTGATTCCATGCCAGCGGCGTGTCTGGTTGATAAATCTGAAAGAAGTTAATTTCAAGATTCTATTACGTATAAAAATGAATTATTACTTAAAGACTAAATATTAAAATATAATTAAAATAAAAAATTACATTTAAGTACAACAATAAAAATGTACTTTTTAAAACATTTTTTATTAAATATTTTGAACTTCCATTTGTTACATCACTTTCACGTACGAAATCAGTCCTTTCTCTAAATATACTGTCCTGTGTTATTCTTTCGTTCTATTTCAATAAAGCTCTTTTTATCATTTTAAGGTATGAGTATAATATAGATGAAATGCTTTGATTAAATTTTTTGCCCAATGAATTATATTGTAGTAGTTGATATAACCGGCGTTGTTCGAGATGAACATATTTTCATATCTTTTATTAATAAAAAATATAAAATACTCAGTTGATTGCCACGAAACCTTCACTTAAGCCTTCCTTATACTTCATTGTTTATTAGCAAAATTTGATGTAAAGGGTTGTAACGGAAAGTCTCCGCCGATTTTGGGGATAATTTTTTTTTGTACTAACAGTGAAGTTCTCGGGTAAAATTATTAGTTTTTTGTATTAACAATGAGGTTTATTCAATAATATATGCAATATTTTATTAGATATTGATCTGCCATCTTTTGGGAAGTTTCTCTATCCCACTCTCACAGAAGGTCGCAGTCTTATTGATAAGAAACTGTTCAAGGTGCTGTTTGTAGTCCTCCAGAAAATTGAATTTTTTTCGTTTTAGAGAATTGTGGAAAGAGAGGAACAGATGGTAGTGCGAAGTTGCCAAATCAGGGCTACATATGGAGGGTGGAGCAGTGGCGAATCCTGGGGGGGTCTATGGTGCTGCAGCCCCTCCAGAGCTAAGCCAGAATTCTTCATTTTATTTAAATTCACTACATCTGTTTGTTCTTAATTTTCCTTTTTTCAAAAAAATAATAAAAACGTGACAACATTGCTTTCTAGTTTGACAGGCTCGAACATTTTCCTACTTTTCTTGTCATTCCAGTTGTACTTGTAACGTTGACGCGGCCGAAGACATTTTTGGCTAGTTATTTCATTGTATTTTTTATTAAATTATCGAAAGTATTGTATTCCTCTATAAGATTCTCATTGTCAGATGAGTAAAATCTGTAAAATTAAATTGTTTGATTTGCATAAGCCATGATGTTTGGCATCCGTCGCGACGATAAAATTTTTTTATGACCTCAGCCTCCACCAGACTCAAATCCTGGATTAGCTAATGGGGTTTGGTAAGCTTACTCCACCTCATTGGATAATCCAGGATATCTAGATATCCCAGCCGAGCTCCAACAACTTCTGCTTGGAGGACAATGACACATGCCAAATAGCATTATCCTGGTGAAAGAGAGCCGCTTTAGGGTAGCAAATTTTTGGCACTTATGGTCAATGGTTATTTTTTCTAATTGTCCAGATGGCTACTATATTTAACCGTAATAACTGTGTGGTCAATCTTAATCAGAGCTTTTGATATACATTTTTTTCCAAAGCTACCAGCAACCCAGATAGCACGTACGGTTGCAGCAAGTTTGATTTTTATTTGATATTACCTTGTCATGGCAAATTTGACGCGTCAAGCTTGAAGCAAATTTGTGGCAAACTAACAATGCAGAATCGCCACCCACGCTTGCAAAACGAGTTTGCCACAAGTTCACCGTGACAACTAGAGCCCCCCATCCTTGCAATGCAAGTTTGCTGTGAGTTTGCAAAACAAGCTTGATGCAAAGATGATAGCACAAAGAGATAATTATCTTTGTCTCTGTTTTTAAAAAAACATCCGATTTTTAATAGCATCTCCTAGATCATCATCCATCCATCTTTTTATTAATTCAATAAATCAATGATAATTGGTAAAAAAAACTAACTTTTATACAAAAAAATTTTTGAAACATTTTCCATCTTTTTACTAAATATAACACTCGCACTTTAAAGAAAACTATATCGCCTTTTTCTTAATGGTGAAATTTTAACATTTATAAACAAAATTAAACCTAAAAAACAGTCAATGTTTGTTGAAAAAAATAACTTACATTTTGTCCCATTTTAAAAGTAATTACTTTTGAAACCTAATTTCATAATTTATTCTACTAGCAAAACGTAGTTATTAGCGAAAATCGCTCTCTCTTTGATTTCAAATCATGTTCTGAACACAAAATTGAAAAAATTAATGAAATCAAGAAAAGAGTTTAAAATAAATCGTATGCGCGATCTATTAGCGAAATCTATCTTCTCCTCTCAGAGTTTATCTGGCCGAATGGTTAAAGCGGCCGTTTTGGAAGCGGTAGGTCGCGAGTTCTAATCCGAGGTTTTTTATTCGTATTCTGTTTTTGCTATGTTTGCAATGAGTTTTTACGTGGCAAGCTTGCTGTAAGTTCGTCGCGTGGTGACTTCGTCGCTTCTGCAAGCTTGTTTCAAGCTTAAACTCTTGTCGTGTCAACCTTGCTCCAAGCTTGCGTGCAAGCTTGCTGCAAGTTTGCTGCAAACTAAAATTGCTATCTGGGGAACAATTATTCTTTAAGATGCTGAATATTATATCAAACTATACAATACAATGCACATGATATTTTGATTTTTACATTAATCAGCATTGATCAATATTTTAAGGTGAAGTTATTCTTACTTTCGTTAGATGGCAGCAGGATAATACCGTAACACTATATTAATCAATGTTGAATCTTATTTTGAGGTGAAGTTATTCTTACGGTGGCCACATGGCAGCATGGTAATACAATAACACTATAGTAATCAGCGTTGAATAATATTTGTCCAAAAAATATTTTAAAAAATGTTCATTTGAATAATAATGTTTACACAGTCATTTTGTTTTACTGTATATAAAAAGCGGGCTGAATTCAACCAATGAAGTTAACCATAAAACAGCTCTCACATATGGATTAAAAATTTGAGTGTTGTTCTCATTGTAAAAATATGCACCTAATTTTTTGTTGCGAATCTTGTATTTGATTTTCAATCAATACTCTAATTCTTAATACACTGAAAGAGGAATAAATAAATTTCAAAATTATTTTAAAGCCTTTCAAGCATATTATTATAATTACTTTCAAAACCTTATTGCCTTAATTTATTAAATTAGCAAACTTAGATCTAAGAGCTAAAATTGCTTCCTCTTTGACTTCTAACTTCATTTTGAACTCGAAATTGTAACGATAAAAGATAATTTAATTTTAAAAAACTATTCGTATGAATTGTTAATGTGCATAAAATTTCGTAGAGATCTAAACTCTGTAACTAAATTCTATTATCATCATTTACGCTCTCTGACGTAAGTCTGGCTGGTCAATCGGTAAGGTTTCTGGTTCGCGTGCGAAAGGTCTCTGGTTTAAAGCTCGCTGTTAGTAGAGGTGCTCAAAAATAACCAAGTAATACCCGGAAGTTCAGCACTTAGGAATTAAGTGATTAATATTTTTCCATGCTTCTAAAATGTATTTTTAAAATATTCATTATATTATTATATTATATAATATTATTATGTATAGTACCATATTATTTAATATGGTATAATATTATACAGTATTATATGGCATTATACAATATTATATAATATTATTCAGTATAGTATAATATTATTTACTATGGTATAATATTATACAGTATTATATGACATTATCCAATATTATGAAAAAAACATTTTACAGTATTGAAAAAGTCTTACGTCTTGCACTATTTCAATATTGGGAAAAATATTTTACAACATTACTTTTTCGAATTTTATGATATAAGACAATATCTTGTGTTACTTGGGAGAGGGGGTACAACCCCTTTTTTTTATCCCCCTTCTTCTGACGTCACCTTAGTCCAACTTAGAGTACCTTGTTCACGAAAGGGGCTATTCAACTAGTAGATAAATATAGATATGACGAAAATTTGAGAGGGTCATCATCACACCTCCCCTTGTACAGCAGGTCGTGCATCCCACGTGCAGGGCACGACACAAGGCGTCATTTCTCTCGGAGGTGACGCACAAGGGCATTAGAGATGCATAATCCACGATTTTTTGAGTAACAAATATTTTTGCTATTGCTATTTTTAAATATCTATTCCAAATAACTGTTATTTCAATCACACCTTTAATTTTCAAAAAATTTTTATTAAATATAAGTAAAGTGTTCTAAAAAATTTAAATAAAAAATTATTATTTCTTTTTAATACACGCGTTCTATATAGTTTTAATGTTTAGTTCTTTATAGTGTCAACAGATGGCGCCTGCAAAAATTCTTTTGAAGGGGTGTTTAGAACGCCTTGGTGGGGGTCACAATAGTAATCAATCATTGCACTGAATCTGAAGACGACCTTCGACGTCACAGTTCTTGTCTTTTACCAACATCCATATTGCTACTTCACAGTTTTTAACCTTCGTATTGCTACTTCACAGTTTTTAGACTTCCTATTGCTACTTCACAGTTTTTAGACTTTCTATTGCTACTTCACAGTTTCTGACACTAGTAAAGAGTCACAGCTAAGTAATTCGATAATACCAGGATCAAAACCGCTTCCGATGCTATGTTATGTGTTCTCGTAACTCGAAGTACTTGATTTTTGAGTTGCATGGAAATAGTTTTTTTTAATTGATTCTTCTGCAATGAATATATTTTTGTTTGTAACACATGGTATATATACTTTTTAAAAAAATTACTGATAGAGTAACGTGCTATGTGCTCTCTGTTTACTTTGGAATTAATTATGTAGCTTGCGAGATCAAACATATTTTTAATTGGCGATCCTTCTTTTTTTTTTCTTTTTGCCGATTTATATATTATTATTCAGATTTAAAGTGATTTAATGAACAAATAACTGTTAGTTAAAAAAAACACCAAGGATTCTTTTTTATTCAAGTGTGTATATATACATTAAAATTTTTTGTAAACTAATAGTCTGATCAACGAAACATACTGCAATCAGTAACTTTTTAAGTATTTAGCTATTTAGACACTCTTGGCTTGAGTTTGGAATGTAAACTTATGTTTATTTTGCGGAAAGTATATACTTTTAAAGTGATGTGCAGTTGAATTTCCATGCTTATAATACGTTCATAAAGACTTGCCATTGCAATTGTAGATTTCCATGTCGTTGTTTTAAAATTAGGCAATTCCCATGTTGTAATAGTGGTAGTAGTTGATAACTGTATGTTTTGCATATGCTATTTTAATGAAAGAAACTTTAGGAGAAAGCATAGATTATTGTACATTATTATACCTATATTATATGAGTCAGTTTTGGCAGATTTATAAATTGTGTGTGTAATATTATATTGTAAGTAAGAATTGCTTCACAACTGAAGTATTTCAAATATAACTGCATTTATGTTTTTATATAACTGCAAGTAAAAATTGTATGGTTTTCCCCAAAAAACTAAACAGAACGAAGATCTTTGTTCTGAAAATATGCAACTGAACTAAACTCTCGAGAGTTTAGTTCAGTTGCATATTTTTTTTTTCTTCTCGTATATATACTTGTTTTGTAAACTGCACTTGCTTGGAAGGAAAAAAATTGTTTTAGAATCTATTTACACTGAATAACATGCAATAGGAAGATCAGAATTGCTTTCATTATTTGAAATTGAGTTGGTAATAATACTAGTATACTAAGAATGAAAAGTTTAGTTACCAGCAGACAGCATAAGTATTCCCTGTGTATAAATGTTTTGTTTGATAAATACTTTTTAAATGAAAATATTTGCATTTTTGAATAACTTATTTCTACTATAAAAATAGATGGTGTGTATTAATTTTATATCGTTCAGCTTGCTTTGGTTTAGAAACTCGGAGATTAGGTATGGAGAAAGAAGAAAACATTATTTAAATCAAGCTAACAAGATGATCTGTTCATTTGTAAGGGCATTTTTCTAATTGCCTTACATTTGTAATATATTTTCTTGAAATAGCTGGATGTATCTCTGTATAATTTTTTCATATTACTATATTTCAATTAGCTAATAGTATTTTTTTCTGAATAATTTCTTTAAATGTTTCATAATTATTGATCTTTTCTATATGTATGCTTGCTTTATCAAATTATATTGAAGTTGCTTACCAAAGAAAATTTAAATGTAATAATTGGCTTTTTTAAAAAAGGATATTGAAAGAAATTGAAGTTCCCTATATTAAAATATTGGCTTCATCTGGAAATTTCACAACTGTGTTTTCTATTCATTGTGCTTTTATTATTTATATTTTTATCCAAAATATCTATATTTAATTCTATGTATATGATAAAAATTCAGGATATTTTATTTCATCATACAAATTTATGAACCTGCTATTTTAAAGAAGCAGAATGAAATTTGGAATTCCCAGATTACTATACATTTTTTCTAACACTAAGTTTTAGGAAAAGGAAAAACAAATGTAAAATGAAAATTTAAATTTTATTTTTCAAATTTAAGTTCAGTCTTCTTTTCTATTTAATTGCCATTGAAGTCTTAAAAGTTCATTAAGCTATTGAAATTATTATTTTTGTTTTAATGGATCTTTTTTACATAGTAGAGCAATTTTACAACTAGAAATTTCATTTGTATGCTTTGCTAAGTAATAAAATATGCTGTTTTCCATTTAACTGTGTTTTTTGTGTTTATTTTCAACATTATACCTATTTATGCATATACATGCAATAATGGTGAGTACATGCTACAAAATTTCTTCATTTACAAAGCATCAACATTGCTTGAGAATCATTTCTCCAAATATCTTTTTCATGAACCCGTGGTAAACTGCTAATCAGCTGGATATTTTAGCATAACATATTAAGTATTTATTCATCTGTTTACTCAATCTTAACTTCAGTTAAGAATGTGAACATGTGTTCCTTTTACGGGTTGTATTATGTGCTTTTAAAAGTGATGAACAGTTAAATTTCTATGTATTGGCAAATAATATATATTGATAATTTATAAAGAGTATTTTTAAAGACATTGTGGGTATAGATTTTCAAGTCTATTTGTTAAAATATAAGGTAAGGTATTTCTTGCATCTTAAAACTAAAGCAATCTAGCATTTTATAAAAATTTCCGTTTTTAAATTGACATAAGTTTTTCACAGTGAATATCCATATAGTATTTATAAAAAATAACTGACCATGAATCAGTAAAGCTAAATATCCTTACTAATGAAAATGTAAATCTACAATTAAAGATCACATTCACGTAAAAGTATAATTCTATTTCAGTTACTCTGATTCAACTTTATATTTGTTTAGTGCAGTTGCCTCAGACAACTTTTTGAATAATATTTATTATTAACTTTTACATTGAGAAAATTCTCAATAAATAAATATCTGTTAATATTATTTTAAATACATTTATTAAATATGATAATATTTAATACTACCATCTGTTGTTCATCATGTCATGTTTTGATAATGATTTGAAATTACCTTTCAATAGTTTGCTTCTAAAAGTAGTTAACTAAATAGATTGCCAGGACATTTAGGATTGTAATATATGGTTATACTTCTTGAAATTATTTATTTCTGTATTTAAAAATGATTAAGTACTGAAATGAAGACATCTGTTTTCCTATTCTTGGGGGGAGGAGGGAGATACTTTATCTATAATGACTATTTTACAACAAATGTTTTCATATGTAGTTGGGCATATTATTTATTATAAGATTCATGCAAAATAATTGTCCTTAAATTGATCATGGATAAAGCTTAATATCCTTGCTAATGAAAAGAATAATTTCCTTAAGAAATTTACCATTAAAAAATTGGCATTCATGTGAAGTGTAATTCTATTTCAGTTATTTTTATACAACTTTATATTTGTTTACTTCAGTTGCCTCAGAAAACTTTTAACTGAAAAAATGAGGAAATGTTCAATGCATGAATATTTGTTTATATTATTTTATTAAATACTACCATCTGTTGCTCATCGTGTCATGTTTTGATTATGATTTGAAATTACTTCTAAATAGTTTTCTTCTAAAAGTAAACTAAATAGTTTTCCAGAGCAATAATGATTACTAGATGTTGACCAGCAGTCGAAATTTGACCGCAGTTCATTAAATTTTTAAGTTTGAACATTATTGAGGTTCTTTTGTCAAAAATTATACCTCTATAATCATTGCATATATATACTTTTTGAATTTTGTTCTATTACGAATGAATTTTGAATTTTATTCTATTGCTGCTACACAATTTTCTTTCTACAACAGATGTATATTGAGCAATCTATATATCGATATCTATTTGACAAAATATACAACGTTTATACAAAGTAAACAATGCATGTTTTATTTCATTTAGTTTAATGTATTTGTAATACATATTATATATAAATTCGTTAGCGATAATCTCTACTCTGTGCGACTGTTTGACCACAGACTAATATGTGTTTGACATTGACAGATTTAAATCATCCGCATTTTGTATTTCACTCCGAAGAGTTTTTTTTATAAATCTAAATAAACTCCCTCTTGGAGTGGATTTTAATGCAGGGGGATTAAATCAATTACAAATCATTCACTCCGCTAATTTTTTATAGTGTGTGAACGTAAACAATGAATGTTTTATTTTATTTAATTTAATGTATTTGTAACACATATTATACATAAACTTTATCTTTCTGCACTCCTTCTCCATATGAACTTTAACTATGCCAAATCTCGCACTCCTTCGTGTTCGCAATGTGCTTAAAAAGGGGGTACAGAGTTTTTTCTTCACATATTAATATATCGATGATATATGGTTATATTTTTTGAAATTATTTACTTCTGTATTTAAAAATGATTAGGTACTTAATTGAAGACTCATCTGTTTTTCTATTCTTCAAGGGGAAGAATTAATTTATCTGGAATGATTATTTTCCAACAAATGTTTTCATATGTAGTTGGGCACATTATTTATTATGGGATTTATGCAAAATAATTTACCTTAATTGATCATAGATAAAACTTAATATCCTTACTAATGAAAATGATAATTTCCTTAAGAAATTTACCATTTAAAAATTGGCATTCATGTATAAAGTGTAATTCTATTTCAGTTAATGTTATACAACTTTTTATTTGTTTAATGCAGTTGACTCGGGCAACTTTTAACTGAAAAAATGTTCAATAATTGGATATCTGTTTATATTATTTTATTAAATATTATAGTATTAAATACTATCATCTGTACATCTGTTGTTCATCATGTCATATTTTGATTACAATTTGAAATTACTTCTAAGTAGTTAGCTTCTAAAATTATTTAACTAAATAGTTTGCCAGAGCAATTAGGATTATGTTATATGGTTATATTTCTTGAAATTATTTACTTCTGTATTTGAAAATGATTAAGTACTTAAATGAAGACTCGTCTGTTTTTCTATTCTTGGGTGGGAGGAAATAATTTATATATAATGATTATTTTCCAATAAAGGTTTTCATATGTATATTATTTATTATAGGATTTTTGCAAAATAATTTACCCTAAATTTATAATGGATAAAGATTAATATCCTTACTAATGAAAATGATAATTTAGTTAAGAAATTTACCATTAAAAATTGCATTCATGAAAAAGTGTAATTCTATTTCAGTTATTTTGATACAACTTTATATTAACAACTTATATTCGTTTAGTGCAGTTGCCCCAGGCAGCTTTTGGAATAACATTTATTAATAACTTTTAAACTGAAAAAATGAGATTTCTTTCTATCTTTTACGAAAAAGTTTAAAATAAAGTTTATTAGTAAAAGTTAAGCAAATGGGAAAAATAAGCCTGCATGAAAGAGTAAGTTAACATGTATTCGAGATTCAATAATGTATTTATTTATTAAAAAAAAACATGCACAAGAACAACAATTTTTAGTGCTAATAAAAAGATAATGGAAAAACTATACACAATTCAGCATAATACAGTTTTTTCTAATATATTTTCAATCTGATCTTTTTCAGAAGAATCATAAATTATTAAGGATTATTCTCATGCATCTCCATATTAGAATGAATTTATATTCAAATTACACCTGTGTCCAATCTAAAAAATATTAAGAGAATGAAATTAAGTACCCAACTACACATGAAAACAATTGTTGGAAAGAAGTACAATCGTTTATCATAATCCTAATTGC
>BGPR01034455.1:2567-16466 GCA_013235015.1 Araneus ventricosus
TGAATAACCGAAAACCGGTTATTTAAAAACCAGTTATTGTGAGCGATTATAACCGCCAGGTTAAACCAAAGGTGAAAATAAGCCTGAATAACCAAAAACCGGTTATTTTCGCAATAGCCGCCATACCTAGTTTCGGCTTCGGGGTCGGAGGGTTCCAGGCTCAAAATCCGATTCCGCTGAAGACGAGACGTGCATGTGGGTCTATTGCACTTTAAATTATACGTAGGGGGCCAAACATGATACCTCTGGTGTGGTGAGAAAGTTTGAAGAGTGGTTGTAGCTCAGGAGTCGTTATCGTCTTCTGATGGCGGTTCAAAATTAAGGCAGTCCGTCCCAAAAATAGCCGACGTGTTGCTTCAAAACGGGACGTTTATGTACATAAACTAAGCTTAATGAAATCAAAGCCGATTGGTGAATGCGCAAAATCGACGGAGGGTTTCATTTCTGAATATTTTCTTTATATTTATCTGTTTATAAAATAGCGCATTTATCACAAAATCAAAAGATATCTATGCCACTTTCCTATCCATAGCACTATCTCTCTTGCTCCAATTATAAACTATATGTAAATAAGTATCGAATTTTGATCAAATCCTCAAAGGGTAGATGCTTTGTTCGTCTATATATTTTCAAGTAATGAGAATACTCGAAAACGCAACGACCGAGAAAAAAAAATGAATACGATACGTGCTTTTGTCACCAAAATTACAGATCTGCATTAAATTTTGGACCCAATCAGTGGGTAGGAAGGCATCAAAATTCCATATTTGGTCTTCATTATACTATGAAGTACTAAATGCGTTATATTTTGTTAGTGTGCGATAAAGTCGAGGGGAGAGCACTCCCACAGGTTTCATTGTGATTTTTCAAGCTTTTAAATCTAAAATAAAAACAAAAATCTCTTTTAAAGGAGATTTATAAATTCATCAATGGCTCTTTAAGGCGACCTGCGACCTCCAAAACCATATTTTTAAATTCTCAACTATTTAATCTGAAATTTTGCGAGCACTAAAAGGAGCTCTAAATAAGGCAACACAAAAAATTTCACTGTAATATACTTATTTATTTCCGAGTTTCGGGTATAAATGTAACTTCAATGAAAATTAATGCCCTTTGTGATAAATGCGATTCAATTTTTGTTCAAATTTCACGACATTTTAAGTAAGTTTAAAAACATATAAGGGAAAGGAGGGTAAGAGTACGCACCTATTGGATTTTTAGTTATAAAAATCAGAATTGAAAAGTCAGAGCCTCGAAAATATACTGAATCATAGTTTATTAACTTAGGAAGAAGGGTACAAAAAATGAAAATTTTAGCTTTAAAAATATATATATATTATGAAACGCAAGAAAAAAAAATGCCAAATGCGTAAGGATGTGAGGCCAAGATTACGCACCCTGAAAATTTAGCTGTAGTCGCACACAAATGCTCCACTGCCTTCGTAACTGGAACATTCCTCATGACACCACTCCTTACATAATCCACACTAGATCCAATCATCATCATATGTTTGTTCACAGCCTGGTCATTTTGCTCCCTTATTATTTGGATTTCTATGGACTGGAAACTTTTTCTCCAGACAACAGCTCTTCAGATTATTATCCCAATCTCATTTTTGTTGGAATGGCTGCTTCAAATTACAGAACGGATAAGAGTACGCATATCCGGTCTGTGCGTACTCTTAGCCGCCGATGTATTGCTTCTCTAAATAGTCCATAGGTGGCCGTAGAATTCATTAAAGTTAAATTATAACGTGGCCACGTTGTTCGGAAGGGAACAAACCTCATAATGATATTTACTTTGAAAGAAAACATTAGTCCTTTATTTACGAGAAAATTAAGATTTCTTCACAGAAAAATTACATGCTAACATAACGAAATCATTTATTACCTGATAAATGTAAGACAGCAAGGATGAAAATAATTATGGCGGTCACTTGAGATAGCTGAAAACACACATGATGATATAATCACACTTGCTTCTGCTTGCACTGTTGCCAACAGGGAAAAAAATCCCTGCGTACTCTTACCCGACTGCGTAATCTTATCCTCCTTTCCCTTATGCAGAGAAGAAATTTTGGCAATCATATAGAAGTTATTTTGTTATTAAACTGAAAATATTTTCTTTCTTATCAAATATTGGGCACATTTTTTTCTAAAATCAATAATTTCGAGTTATTATGTGTGTTCATTTTGAAATTCCTTTCTGAAGCATAAAAATTAATCCAATTTTTGTTTGAAAAGGATTAGAGTAACTAATAAAAAACTAGAGTGATTTCGGGTAATTTTGGGGCGACTGGAACATTTATCATAAAGGTCATTAATTGTTATTAAAAATTACATTTATAAAAATAACTCAGAAATAATAAATATAATGCAGTAAAAGTTTTTCGGTTGTCTTAAATAGTGCTCTTATTTATGCCAGCAAAATTTCAAATTCATTCAAAATTTAAAGAAATTATTTTGGAGGTCCCTGGTCGCTTTGATTGGATATGTCAGCTTTTATCTCATCCTCCCAGATAGCAATTTTAGTTTGCAGCAAGCTTGCAACAAATTTGACATGACAAGAGTGCAAGCTTGCAACAAATTTGACATGACAAGAGTGCAAGCTTGCAACAAGTTTGAAACAAGTTAAAGCAAGCTTCGAAGTCACCATGGGGCGAATTTGCAGGAAGCTTGCCGCATCAAACTCATTGCAAATTATAGCAAAAACAGAGTACGAACACAACCCGGATTAGAACTCGCGATCTACCGGTTCCGAAGCTGATGCGCTAACAAGTATAATTATACTTGTTTGCAACATCTCGTACTTGTTTAGAAAGATGAATGCTATTATAGGTTTAAATTAAGAAAAATTGTCGAAAAACCTCATATAGCATATATTTCTAAACATAAATCAGGAAATTGAGTGTCATAAGCTCTCTTAGTGTAAATGCTACAATAAACTCTAATATTAACCATCGCAGAAAGTATTGGTGAATTTACTTGACTTTCGTCGGAATCTCATACAGAAAAGTATTCCTGTTGTTTTCTTGAATCCTCTCAGGTGAGTGACGCCTTGATAAAGTCCATCTGGTGGATTCCTTAAGCTTATTCATTGTTCAATCTTAATTTGTATAGAATTTTCATTTTGTTAGGTGTTTTTTTGAATTTCAAATGTTTCCTTGGTTGCTTGCTGCATTTTGTGCGCTCCAGAAGTTCTGGTTGTATCTTATTTTAATTTAAAAAAACATTTATTGGATCTCACATTCTTACTATTAATTCAGTTGGTGTCTAAAGTTCTATAAAAATGTTTCTGTTGGAATTTTTGTTTTGAAAATTAAAATGTTAGTTTGCCACTAAATTGAAATAAGACTTAATTCCCACTTTGCAACTGAATTCATATTTAGAATTTTATCTTTAAAAAATCTATATTATTTTCTTTATTCCACCATCTTCTGATTAGCTAGAGCAACCCTTCTAAAAGTAATGAAGTATCAACTTTCTTAAAAACTCTAGATAATTTTTTTTCCTAAGGTAAAACCAGACTTTAAAAAAATTCTAATCGTCTTTTCGGAATTCACAATCACATTAAATCCTTAATTGAAATTCTGATATGGAATAAAAAAATCAGAGCATGAAAAGCGAGGGAAACTATTAAATGCGAGTATAGGGGAGAATCTACACTAGATACATTCCAATGAAAGAAAATTCTCCACAAATTATCATATCAGTTATGTTTCAGAAGTAAATAATTAAAATGTCGCTTCGTTTCAACTATTACGTTTAATAGTGGAAGAACCTTTCGGCTGTTTTAAGTTATACCATAAAATGGCGATTAAACAAAACTAAGCTTAAAAACAAAGAAATCGTATTATAATTGCTTCTGCAACTGATTAAAATACAAATACTGAAATAATTTTTTTATAAGATATAGTTTTATCATATCTGTTTAGTTGGAGGAGAAAGCAATTTTGTAATTGCTTACTCCTGATGATGAAGTTTCTTTTTATTTATTACGTTTAATTGTGGAAGAATACTCCTGCTGCCAACGTACATTGATCTGGCTTGTCTCTGATGCAATGACTGTTAAACAAAACTAGTTTAAAACGAAAGAAATAACATCATTAGTATTTATGCTCTGAATAAAATTACAAAAGTGAAATGAATTGTTATATAAAATAATTTGCAATATCGTTTTTTTTTTGAAAAAGAAAAATAAATTTCGAGATTTCTTTTGGTTTATAATTTATCCTGTTACAAATATTAATACTAGTAATGTTAGTATTTAAAACTGAAAGTCGAAGGCTGTAATTTTACTCTCTTTTTTGAATATGACTGTACTTCGTCATTTACTTTCTTTCTGGCATAAAGGAAAAATATGCATAAATACGTTTAATAATAATATACATTGTGTCCATAATTGTCATGGTCCAATAACTAATTTCTAAACCGTTAGAGATAGACATATAGTTTTAACTGGAAAAATGCTTTAAATGAAGGGAACATTTATAATACATGTTTTTTGAATGAATAAATATATTCCTGAAAAAGTTACGAAATCTAAATTTTTAAACATCCCCCCGGTCCTATCAATCATATTTAATAAAATATTTTTGATACTCTAAAATTTAAACAAAAAAATGTTCCACTCATCTGCGACTAACACTGACCAAGTTATGAAGCTTTGAATATCGCTGATTTAGACCACTTTATGCCATTTCAATAGCCGTCTTGCAGACGATCCACCAATCAAAACGCAACACTTGGTGGACGAGGCAGCTGATTGGTTAAAAATCATGAGATTCAATTCTCCATATCTCCCTCAGTTTTAACAAAAGAAGAGTGGGACTTTTTTTGTTTAAAATGTTAATGTCAAGAATATTTTACTAAATGTGAATGATAGGACCGAGGGCCTATAAAAAGTTAGGATTCGTAACTTTTTCAGAAATATATTTAGTGACTCGAAGAACATAAAATATAATATTTCCCTTCATTTAAAGCATTTTTCCGATTGGAACTGTATGCCTATTTATAACGGCTTAGAAATTAGCTATTGGACCACGATAAGTGTGAACACCCTGTATATTGGCAGAACCTTTATTTTGATTTATGTAACAATAGTTTATGGCAGAAAATGAGGCATTTTCGGGGTTATATTGAATTAGCGTGTGTTTTTGTTCAGATTATTTTGTTTTGGATAGCAAGACGTTAAATCAATTCAAGTGATTAATTTTTTGAAGTTAAGTGGTTTGAAATTAAGAAAACTTTTGATTAAACGTTTATTGTACTATCGTACTTAATGTTTTACGTTGACAAAGGATTAATTTTCTTTCTTCCTAGTTCATGATTTCTACCTATAGTACACTTTAAAGAGCGAAAAGTATTCCATATTCGTCATATCACGTCTGCAAGGAATTTTGGCTGGAGCGTTAGAAAGTGTTTCGTTAGAAAGTTATACTACCCGTAATCTCTCATAGCATACCCCGCCTTAAACTCATTATAGCGCCATTTCAAGCAACGTATGCGAAGACCTCTCGGATAGAGGTACAGCTTGTCATCGGCTATGGGCGACACCACCCTTATTTTACTCTCCACGCAAACAAGAACCTGCTTGCTTA
The DNA here is from genome assembly GCA_013235015.1 of Araneus ventricosus. Lineage (NCBI taxonomy): Eukaryota > Metazoa > Arthropoda > Arachnida > Araneae > Araneidae > Araneus > Araneus ventricosus. The sequence goes on from BGPR01034455.1 coordinate 8,168, forward strand.
TACAACTTCTCATCCCCAAGTTGAGGTGAACTCTTGAGAGATTGGTAGACAGATATACCAATAAAGCCACAATTTAAAAAGGAATACAAGCAATCCAATAGTAATTTGAAGTAAACGAAAAGCAGACAACAAAAACAAGGAATCCATTCTAGTTCACTTTTTCAAGGGCTAGAAACTATTCGAAATGGATTCAAAAGGATATTTAGGGAATTTTCTGTAGAAGCAGGCCTTTAGGCCAAGACAAAGCTTCTAATAGCCCGAACTCCCCAAAAAAAGCAACCAGGAGCAAATCCACAAGCACAAACGTCAAAAGAAAAAGGAAAAAAACATTAAATACGCTAATAAGAGCAACACAATATTAGCCATCAATCTTAATTAATAAGCTTTCATAAGGTAAAAATCAAAAAGAACTTACCCTGTAGAAATTAGCCAGAGAAAAATAATTTGCCCGCGTTTTCGCGAAAAGCAAAACATTAAACACTAGTCTCCGTGGCGCCATCTATGAGGCCTATCCTGAGTATGTCTATGAGTATATCTATGCCTATCTTGAGAGATTGGTGTGGGCCAGAACAGATGAGGTATGCTTTCTAGTCGTGAGGACAAAATTTTGAAAATCTGGACCAAACAAATGCGTTCTTTTCATATCATTAATGTATTCAATGTGTCTTTTAGTATTAAATTAATGTTGCTAAACATATCATTTGTTTATTTTTCTCCCGTATCTCTTATCGTTTTCAAGTTAAAAGCGTTAACTCCAAATTTTGCCGCTAGGTGGCAATGTCCATGCTTGCATTATGAATTGCATAACTACTTTTCTATACTTAGACACCACTTTTTATACTATAGATGTCACCATTCTGAAGTTAATAGGGGCTCAGAGCTTTAGTGAGTACCCTGTATGTAAAGGAATGAGTGTATGATGAGACGTTAAATATAGTTGGCGTTTTTAATATATTCTGATATGTATGCTTTTAAGATTAGAAAATTATTTTTAAAGAAATTAATATAAAAATAAAGCTACATCTGAAACATCTAATTTTATAGCAGAATTAATTATTGTAAAAGGTGATCAAGTAATACTTAAACCACTGTGCATGTGAATATAATGAAGAAAAAAAAAGGAGAAAAAGGTTATAGAAAGGCGCGCCTGTTTCAAAAACGATAGTACATGTATTAAACATATTTCAAACGATGTTACGGCTTGTATTTTTAAGCATAATCGTGATTTTTATGGGCCGAAAAAAATACGTTCTGAAAGGTGGTAGGATCAACTCATTCTTTAATGAGGCAAATATAAAAATAATAAATTAACTCAAATCTTAATTAAAGCCACTTATTTTTTTACATAAATCAGCATGTAGCAAGAAAATTCTCTTACTCTCTAATAACGCAGACAGAAATAAAAAAAAAAATTGCATTAAAATGATGCATCGGAGATAAACTTTTTCAAGCTTTATCGCTTGGTTATTAATTATCTTCATAAGATAACAAAATGCTGAATAAACTTCGATAGGGCATTTAAAAAATAATCCAAGATAAAAAAAATCTGCTGCGATTATTAATTTTGATCAAAAATATTCGTCAGTCATCTTCTTCTAAAAAGTAACAAAATTTAGGCAGAAAAACACATCAAAAGTAAGTTCTTCAATATAACTACATATTGGTTCTTGCGATATAACTTTTTATTCTAATATTATTCCAAAATGGCATACGTCAGTGGTATCGGAAGAGTTCGCTGCGGCGAATTCTCGATTTCCTAATAAAGCAATCGCGATATATTATACAGTGTGCCCACTCTATTAATGACCAGATAGCTACTTTCTAAACCGTTAGAGATATACATATACTTCATGCTAAAAAATGTTTTAAATGGCCACATTTATTGTAACGAATATCTAATGTTTTCCTGCCATGTTAGACTTTTAGTAGAAAAGAGGAATCTACAAAGATTCGTAAAGGAATGGAAGCGAATGTCTCGAAACATTGGCGACATGCCAACAAAAAAGGGTTCAGGAAAATGCAAGAATTATGGCCATAATGTATTATTAATATTCGAGTTTTGGAGAACTTTCTAGATAATTCCATGTGACGTCAGGCATTGTAGAAAACGCTATAAATATCGTGCTGCTCGAAAAAGAATATAATTCTCTTTATAGTTTTCTACACAGTGCAAGCTGGTGAGATGATATCACTGAGCTCTTTTGAAAGTGCTGTTACTGATATTTATTACTCATCTGCTGTCTACTTGTATTGTTAATTTAAACAAATGGAGTTCAATTTTGTTACCTGTGCTTCGCGTTTGATGGAATATTAGTGGAATAAAGAATCTTTTTATTATCTTGCTTGTTTCATTACATTCAAGTACACCCACCGGACGATTTTCATAACAGTATTATATACTAGCCACCTTCGGAGACCAGCTTGTTCGCCGGGAATATAATTTCAATTGAATCTCTTGTGCATAATTGATATTCATGATTTCGTTAGCAAAGTAATTTTAAATTCCAAATCGCAATAGTCATTTAACCCATGCTTTTTCGGTAGCCTTACACCTATTCTGTTCGTTGTCTGCATGAACATCCTTAAGGAATCGAGTAAATGTCTGTGTCATGTATCACACAATGACATCATCTTAACTCTCTTAAGTCTCTTCAAAATATGCATTTGATTTTAAATTTAAAATGGCGCGGCACATTTTACTTTCAGCAGTATGTTAGCTGGACAATGAAAAGCATTGTTGAAAATTATGCCTACATTTTTTCAAAAAAAATATTAAAATTAGAGAAAAATTTGTACGGCAACTTAATTGATATTATTGAAAAGTTAATTTTTTGCTCTTTCAGGTTGTGTAAAAATGACTTTTGTGCTGCAATATTTTCGAAAGTTATTGAGGAAAAATACCAAAATTTTTCTTAATTTTTGATTAATTAAAATTCTAATTACAATTTCAAGAAAGGGCTCCGAGGCGCACATTCCTACCCTCCAAAGTATGCTTGTGCCAAACTTTGTACCTCTGGGCCCAGCGGTCCGGCCTGTAGAGCGCCACCATACACACTCATGCTCCTTTATTATTAGTAGAGATTATATTGCGCATGTCATTAAATACAGTGCTGAAAAAATTGCGAAGTCTAAATGCTCATACAGTCCCCATTGCTAGCACCGATATTTACAAAAATATTTTTTAAAAATATACTCTTCAACGACTAAAACTGGCCGAATTACGAACATTTCAATTTAATTATTTTAAACCAATAAAAGACAGCGTTGGAGAAAGGCTGTACGTTGATTGCAAGATCTTCCTTCAAGAGGCCATTGAAATGATCTAAAATTTTGAAAATAGTGATATTGAAATCTTCACAATTCAATCAGTTTTAGTCATAAAATAGTGGAACAATTTTTAGTTAAAATGTTGGTTTGTTAAGAGTATTTCCATAAGTGTGAATAATATAACTGAATTAAAATTTAGATTTCGTAAATTTTCAGCGATACAATTATAGCATCAAACATCATAAAATCTAATCCTTTAAGTCATCTAAAGTCTTTTAGTGGTTGGAATTTTATATCTGTCTGTAACTATTTAGAAATTTGCTATTGGGCCGCTATTAGAGGAGACAGCCTGTATGATTTTCATTATTTTTCTTAGATTTTTGGTTCAGTTTCATAGGCCGCGAACTTTTGCAGAACACTATCCAATGGCGGCTCGCCCATAAGAGCTGCAGTCCCCCTGAGATTATTTAAAATATTGTATTTTCGTTTTTATTATAATTGGCTTACTTTCCACTTTGAGAATTCAACGATCAACGAAAATGGCAAGAAATGAATAAAAAAAATGTAAAAAGAAGACGGAAAATCAATCAAGAATTAAGAGAGAGAGAGAGATCAGAGCAGCATCAAGTTTTGACGCTCCTACGGATCCGATATTAATGCAAAGAGCAACGCGAATTGGGAGAAAAGCAACCCTTTCTCCGCTTGAAATTGCATTCATTTGAGCTGAATTTTTTTCTGCTGTCATTTGGAGAGACTTCCTCATTTAGCTCTTTTTCGCATTTTCTCAGTAGTAGCTTTTAAGTCGTTTTTTTAAATGCAATTCTGTAGGAGTTGTCATTTTTTGCTTATTTACGTTTTTTCGGGTGCTGATTACGATTCTGAGGTTTGCCACCAATAATTTTTGTTGGAATTTTAATTATAGCCAAAAAACATAAAATCAAATTTTCTCCAGTTTTTTTTCTTATAACTCAGAAACTAAGAATTTTTAGTAAAATATCATAATATACCAAAATAATTAACACAAAATTTCTTACAACTTAGATGTATAAAATTTTTGCAGCACTGCTAGTTTCTGAGCTGATGAGCCACCACTGACACTATCACAATGTATTACCGAGGTTGAGAAGTTTACTTTTTAGAAAATAATATCGATTATTTTCCATGGAATCAAGATCCATTTTATGCCTTTGCTCCATCTGCATTTTTGGCTAACGGTGGCCTAGTGGTTTGCTTTCGGCTTTGGAGCTGAAAGTTTCCAGTTTCGAAACACGATTCCATTGTTAAGGCGCCATGTATGTGGACGTGTTGCACGTTAATTCTTTCGCATTGGCCAAACATTCTCCATCTGGTGTGGTGCGGAAGTTTAAAAAGGGGGATGCCGGTTTAGGTGTAGTTCTCGTCATGTGACCACGGTTCGAAATTAAGAGATCCGCTCCCAAATAGCTCTCGTCTTGCTTCAAAATGGGAGGTTAATATAACTATTCTAAACTAAACTATCTGCATCCACTGTTGCTGAAGAGGAAAAATTGATTGAGTTGGCCTGCGACAATTAATTGAAAAAATGTTACATCGTGGAATTGACTGAGTTTAACTGTCGTTAAATAAAGAATACCTACTTCTAACTTCAAAACATCAGAGATATTCAATCCCATATGCTACTTTTTATTTAAACGAAACCGTGTTTTCAGCATTTGCTATCATTAAATGTAGCTACGTCCAGTTTAATTCCACGATTTCAGAAAATGGGCTCATCGTCAATAGGCTCGTCATTCCCACTGATCATTATATTTATTAACCGAGTTCTGCTTTATCTCGACCGTTCGGTATTTTGGTGGTTTGCCTATAAATTTTTATGCAGCCGCTTACAAACACGCCATTTGATTTTTTTTTTAGAATTTGGCATGAATGTTCCTTGAAGTCATTAGAAACGGCGTATGTGTAAAGTATATTGTTTTTTCATTTCGTTTTAAGGTAGTACCCGTTTTCATAGTGTTGATATTTCGAGAATCAGTGTTGAGTGTTGAACCATTAAAGTATTAGATTAATTTTGGTGATGGTGATTAATTCTAAAAAATGCTGCCAAAATCGCCAACACATTAAAACTAATAAAACGGCCACCATCTTGAAGCGCAATCGAGAAATAAAAGTTTTCACATGTACGCCGTTTTTTTAAGACCTGAAGGAACCTTCATGCTGCATTCGCAGAAAATCGAACAACTTATTTGTTTGTGAATGAGTAACTTACGAATTTACAGACAGACAAAATGATGAACGGTCGAGCTGAAACACAGACCTCGCCTCACTTGGTCAATTACGGCTATAATTATGTTTTTTATCATACACTTATTCGAATCCCAATCTACTTAACACCCTTTTTTGTGATGCTGCTTGCTTATTGATATAAAAGAATTTTCCGATTCAATAACTTTGATAATCGCATTCTTATTCTGTAAATATTTAGAAGTAAAGAAAAATATCTCATGCACAAAATTGTCTCCGGATATCGATATCGAAATCCATCAAAATGATAAAGTTACTTTAAAATTCCAAAGTTTCTGAGCCGGAAGGTTTCTTCTCTATCAATAAACAAGCAGCATCGCAAAAATTGAAATGCTTATTTACTTTTGCGGATTTTTCAAAGGGATTACATTTTGAATTCTTCCGCAAACAGCTGAGAGCAAGTTCTGTTGTGCTTAGTTTTCGAAGATTGTTTGTCATGCGATTTGGAAAAAAGTAATATCGTTTGATGTCTCGGTTTTCCTCAGACTATAGGAGAGAAAAAAATTCAGTTGTCTGGTGCTAGGTTTATTTATTTTTATTGATTTTAAGAGCAAAGAGACGTCTGTCAGAAAGATTTAAATAAAGGGATGTGCACAATTTCAACTTTTGCCATTTTTTAACTTGATGATCTTATGGCTGTGAAATGAAATCTATGCCAGGAGAAAAATTTGATTATTTTAAAATGAATGAAGAATTTCGTTTAAACGTTTTTATTTATTTGAAGAACCTAATGTTGTGTTTATCACTCAAGTAGTTTTTAAAAGAATTTTAAAAATATACTGTAATGAAACATAAAAATAGATTTTAGGAATTATATTTTTACTAACGTTGAAATATTTTCAAAAAAATATCTTCACAGTTAAATGTTTAATTCAAGATACAATTTCTGAGGCAAAGAAAATTCCTGCTTTTTAGATATTGCTTTTCAGTATCAGTTGCGAAATCTTTGATTTATGATCTAGGAAACATTTTATTTATTGAATACAATTATTTAATTTTTGATGTTTATAATTTTCTCATCCTGATGTTAACTTTCTGGCATCATTATATGAGTACTCATTTAATATTCGATCAATAGTTTATTTATATTAGCATCGCATTTTGCAGCAACGCGAGAGTTTTTTTAGGATGCGTAATTTTTAACCGCGGTAATATGACGAAGACGACATCCTGACCATGCTCCCCCTTCTCAAAAATTTCCGCGCCATTCCAGCGGATGGATATTTGACGTCAGATTTAACGTTCACTACGCCGACAGACACGGCGGATATTTTTTCAATTCTGGAAGCGACACCTAGTCTTTACCATGAGGCTACTATGACCACTTACTGTCACAAGGTCTTCCGCAAGTCTGTTGTAGAAATAAGACATTTTTTGTAAGATTACTCTTGCAACATTTGATTGTAAACCTATTTTGATAGCTATATATGCTTAAATAAATTAAAGAAAATCGAGAATAGCTTAAGGTATCCGACTGTGTTCGGAGACATTTTTTTGAAAAATAACTTATATATATATTTTAATGCTATTTTTCCAACTGCATATGTTTTAAAACTATGTAAATATTGTAAAATTAGGTTTTGAAAATAATATTTTTTAAAAAAAACTGAGAAATTTAAAGAAAAATGACTAAAATATTTGTCTTACGCTAACAGCCATAGACAAAATCATATTCTAAATATACATAAATCCTTGTAGGAGTACATTTTTATAACAGTTATCTGTTTTATGTTCTAAAATCTTTCTTGTACTTCAAAATAGTTTTGAGATATAGCTGAACATAGTTACTAAACTGGTAATTTTTCATAAAAAATGCTTTTCGTTTATATTTGAGCACTTAAAAATAATACTTGATTTTAAAATTGACCTTAGTTTTTAGAGGAAAACATCAAGCATATGACAGAAAACAATCTCAGAAAATTTCATGTCAATACGTGAATAAGTTTTTGAGAAATCATTGTTACGGTAGACAGTTTTCCTCAAAAATATAATTTCTCAGAAAATACATTTAAAGTTTTCATGCAGCATAAAATAATGCTTACAGTTCGGTAATAAAACAGCGCTGTAACTCCATTTGCAATTCGCGTAGAGTAAAAGGTGAGACAGTTTTAGAAAACTGATTTAACAGGCTACAAAATTAAGTCATAAAAATATTTTTGATAATTTCATCATAAACGACGATTTTAAACCAGTCGGATACCTTAAAAATGATACTCTTTAGACTATTGAAGTCTAAAAGATTTCCTTTGCAAGTCTCTGTAATATTCATCTATTTATTACTTTATCAAACGTCATGGACATAAAATTCAAAATGTATTATAATTGAGCCATCATGATAAGGTTGAAAATTTTTAAACTTCAACCTCAGAAGCAAGAAAAGTTTGTCTTACCTAGACACTGTATTTCAAAGCAATTAAATCATTGTTATATTCCTATTTTTTATTTTTTAAACAAGCGTCATTACGATAAAATTAAAAATTGATCATTATTTAGCCATCATGATGAAGTTTAAAAATTCTTAAGCTTTAATCTCATATACATGAAAAATATGACTTAATAGAACAATAGACACTGTGTCTATACAAGCTCAACAATTTGTAGGCAAGGAATGCTGAATAATTTCAGCTGATTGTAAAAAAATGTCTTATACCATCTTCCAGCGATTTCTCACTATCTTTGAAAGCTGGATTTGAAAGAAAAAATTCTCCTTTCTGAATTTGATTCTGCATAACTATAATAAATATTGAATAAG
>BGPR01034456.1:0-16466 GCA_013235015.1 Araneus ventricosus
ATTTACTTCCATTCAGTTTACACTTTAGTTGTTAAAGCTTACCAATTCAAATTTTACAATAACAAAATACAGCTCACCCATCTGTTTCTGATGTCTTTAAAATTTTTGCCATAGAAGTGATATCCTAATAACACACCAATTAGATAAGGGCTTATCCTTGTATAAGGCTTGTAATACAATGAATCAATGTACATCCAGATTCTAAAAATAAGAGAATAATATAATAAAACTTACATACAGTTCAGTCCAATAAAATTTATTAAAATGATTGCAAAGGAATTTCATTTTAAACTCGATATTCTGGAATAAATATCAAGGAATAGTGCCGATGTAATGCATAGAAGTCAGTATTTAGTTTCTGTTTTACGAAAGATATACAAAGAGAGAATATTTTAATCGTCAAAGATTTTTTATTAACTTAGACATATAAATCCAAATATTTTTTGGTTGTATACACACCCCATAAAAGAAAATATATTATGTTATTTATCACATTTCTTTGCATGAAAGCTTCAAAAAGTTTTGAAATAGAAACATTTTCATGTTAAATTAGGGTTAAATTTGTAGGTTTAATATGATTGTTCATAGTTAGACAAATCTCAACATTATTTTTTCCTTATTCAAGTTTGCTCAGAGTTTCCTGTGTCTCTCTTTTACTATAATAAAAAAATGCGAAAGAATTTGTTATCTGTGATCCATCTGAAAAGGGCATTAAGGAAAATTTGCATGCTTGAAAATATAGTAAAACTAAAGAAGAGTTGCACTGCAGTAAAAAAGAATGTTCCAAACCAAGTTCCATACCTATCCAAAAAAGACTCCAAGTCACCAATATAAAGATCAAGCTGCACAAAGCTGCAATATATGAGATTGTATTCTGTGGTTATTAGGAAACAAGAGAGGCCTGACAAAAAAATAGTAATACTTGCTAAGCAATATCCAAATCTTTGCCATCTGAAAGCAAAATTATGTTAAATCACATTCAAATGAACATGGAAAGTTTAAATACACAGCAAAGTAATTTTCATACTGAAAGTCAGAGCATATGATACAGAAGAACGCTTTAAAAATATGTAGGGGAAATGGTCGTTTATTGCTGATCATATAGATGATTTTCATGAGATTTATCTTGGCGATGTTCAGACAACAAATTACTATGAGTTTTAATAGACATACGAATTTGTAAGGACTTTCGAGCCGTTTCAGATAATGCGCACTTTTTCATTGAAAAGAACATGGACAAGAAATTCAATCCTCTGACTGCGGATAGTTTTTAAATTAACTATTTAGATGCAACGTTTGCAAATGTGATCAAATACCGTTGAACCAAGAGAGTAGTTATTTATTGCAAAGCTTTATTAGTAGAATATGATCCAGCGTTAGAAAACTTCTAAGTAAACACATTAGCCTGTGAAAATCGCGAATTACGCAGTCAGAGGGTTAATGGAAAATGTTTTCAAAGTGAGAACTTTCAGAGGTAACACAATTGTGAAACCTAATCACATCAAATCCTTCCTTTGAAATCATCTTGATTACAACCAAAACTTTCCGATTTTCTTTTACCATTGCTCTCAAAGCCTTAGATCGTTTTTCTTTTTTAATTTTGACAACTTCCGTTGAAACGGGGGTGCATTTTTGGAAATAGTGTTTCGATCGATGCGATTAATTGATTATTAACAAAAATAGCTTTGTTTAGTATTAATATTTACTGCATATTATTAATAATGACTGGATTTTTACTTTAATCGTAACATATATATTGAACTAATACTGAATGAATATTCAATGAAAAGTTCGAAATTTAAAACGTTTATCAAGTTTATAACTAAATCTTAAATCTGATTAAAATCTTACAGTTTATTGTCCAACATGAAAATTTATTTTTCTTATGATTAAATTTTCTTATGATATGTAGCTATATTACTTCATTTGGAAAGAAAATTGAAATTAAAAAATTCAACAACTTATACACAATTTCAACGTTCTGCTTTTATAGTATGAGTTTCCAGACATTTTAAGTTGTTATACAGAATAGTTATACGAAAATATGAAACTGACCATGCAATCTGAGTTTCTAAAGGCGGTTTATTAAATAATTTCCCCTTGAAACTGCATTTATGTGTATTGTTTTATTAGGAATTCAAAGAAAAATAAACGCCAGAAGCTGTAACACTCTGCTACATTACTGTCGCATTAATTAAAATTGTCTTAAAACATCTATAAAATATAGAAAACGCACGCTTTATTTTATACACAAGATATTATAATTTTCAAGTGAGAATGCGCAAAATGAATATTGTGCCAAATCAATTAATGAAAACAAGAAACTTACCTAAGTAGAGACAGTAGGAATATGGGACTTAGAACGTAAACCTGCATTTCAGCTGCCAGGTGCCAACACCACAGCATGCACTCCAAGAAAGGAAGATGAAAGCTTTAGAAATTATTTTCACATTTGCACTGTATAAGTAACTAAGCATTAATTTCATGAAAAAACTTGATTTATATGCAAACCAACATCTTAAAGGCGTTAGAAACATACTTTGGAAGCCCAATTCGGTCCAGCACTAAAAATTTCTTTTGTATATTTGCTGTCCTTTATGAAGCTTTTGTCAACCATTGTTTTTCTGTTCTTACACTGAATGAAACAATGTGCAACAATAAAATTTACGTGGAGAAACTAGTCACTAGTCCATATCAATCTGCCTGTATGTTTTTCAAAGAAGTTTGCTTGATGTAAAAAAAAAAAAATTCTTTGTTATTGGTTGATTCTGTATCCGCATTTTGGATGCCAGAAAACATTTAAATATTTTAATCGTAAATAAATGAGTTGACGACATTAACTGACTGACGATATTATCTGACTGACGTCACATGAAACGAAATAATAGGACATCTTGAAGGAGGACACTGATAATCAAAAGTGGCCTGCGCTGTTAACGACAATCAGTCCGTGATATCCCTGTAGTGGAACCGGTATCAGAATAAAGGGACGTATCACGAAGAGTAGTAAGTGTAACAACAGCTCAATATTAGACAACTAACTGCTAAAGATGACAGCTTTCTATATGTGCAATTTTAGATGCCACATATGAATGACTATCACACGGATGCCTCATATGATTAGTTTGCTTCTGATTTTGCAGTTTCAACCGGAATAGTTATATTACAGACAAAATATTTGTTGATGGCTATATACAGGTCAGCTGTATGCAAGGATACTCGTGACGTGCGTTCCATTGACGGTCTCATTCGTTGACAGCTATCTTTATAGGACTGTTACTGCACTGCGGTATAATAATGACTTCTTTTCGCGGTACACATTTTTCTTATGGCCGATAATGCTCGAGTTCACAGGACTCTCACTGACAACCGATACCCAAAATCTGAAGCACTGATTCGTACGGAACGGCTAGTATCATCATTCGACATGAATCCCATTGATATGGATGGACATACTACATTCATTCCCTGATTCTCTTTAAAACCTTTCCAAGTCAAAAGCTTGTCTAAATTTACATACGATCAGAATACCAAAGCATTATAGATTATCTTGTTGGCTTAAGTTGAAGATTTCGGTGTATGCTGCCAGCAGAATTTATCACATTCTGTACTGCCAAACCTAAAACTCTGAACTTTTTGCCATTGGCAATTCTACTTTGGCGTTACCTGTATTTAATTATGAATAGTGTTATTTGTAAGTAGAGTACTTATGGATAAAGTATTATTTGCAGGTACAGTACCTATACATAAAACTTTATAGAGTATCTACGAATCAAACGTTATTTGCAGGTACAGTGAAAGAACGGCCGGTTCTCGTCTAATCACCACCATTCAACAGCATCGGACAGGGTCAAAACTTTGGAGGGTGACCGCATGGGAACGTTGCATGTTGCTTGCACACTTTTTGAGTCCTTGGCTCATTTATATGGTTTTTTTTAAACTAGTCCAAATGGGATTAGTTACAACAGTTACAGTACCTGTAGATGAAACGTTATTTGTAATTTAAAAATTAATAATTAATTGTCGTGAATATTTTCCCAAATTTTAAATTTTTTAAAAAAGATAATATTATTGTCAACGATATTCTTCATTTTTGGGATTAGACTCAAACTATTTGCATTGTCTCTAAAAATATTTAATTGTTTGTTTCTAATCCATTCCTAGAAACTGAGGTATAGGATGCTGTTTATCCATATGAGAAGCGACCTTTCAACATCGTCGAGAATACGTAACCGTTGCGTAGATAATTCTTGTCACTCCCTTTGAAGCATCTATCTCCTCAATCATGTCCTTAGTCTTGAGGATTGTAGAAATCGTTGATGTAGACTTTTGAAAGGGTTATTTTATCACACTTCGCACACAAAAAGTCACAATTAGTATGTCTGAACACAAGTGATCTTAAGCTAAGATGCCAGTGGAATGCGTGCTAAATCAAGGACTGGTATAACAGGAGCACAATCCGGGACTTCCTCGTCACTCGTTAAGAGAGTCATTTTTTACAATTTGTTTTGCTCGTTATGCGAATTACTTGTTATGAGAGGTAGTCGTTATGCGACGTTCTACTGTATTTACAGAGCAGTTTGCTTGTATATTTCTAAAGTATTTTTTTTAATTCTTTTCAATGTGATGTGTGAAAGTTTCACTAATTTCACATAAATAGTTTTCATGATATTCGCATATTTCACTTTGTTGTTTAACTTTTATACACCACTTCATTTTGAGATAAAAATGTGCATTATAATAGTATTTTAATAGTTGAGAACTTCTATCGTTTTTCCTGGAAGCCATGATTGTAAGACAATTTGTTACGCTGTGATATATTTATAATTCATTGAAAAAGGACGCGAAATGAGACATTTGATTCATTTTGAATCCGTGCTAGAATTGTATTACTGTTTTTAAAATCCGTAAACCAGACTAACTGTTGATTATAAGCACACGAATTTTTTTACTTTTCTTTATGAATAAATAAAGAATTTTGGAAAAATATTTCTTAGTTCTTTCACATACAGTATTTTTCAATTTAAGATCGTAATATCGTAATAAAAACATTACATTCATTTTTCTTATTTATGCCAGCATTTTTACGTAAGCTAGAATATGATTAAAATGGAATAGTCTTTGTAACATTTTATGGGGTAAAAAGAGATAAATAGTGCTAAATCTATGAAATAATTCTAATCTATTAATAGAATATAATTAAATTAGAATAGTCATTGTGCTTAAAAGAATTACATGCTTTAATTATTCTTTTGTTAGGCAAACCATTGCTTTATATTTATAATAAAATCTATGTAGATTTTCAATCCAAAAATATTTATAATAAAATAAATCTAAAATATTTGTAATAAAATAAATCTAAAATATTTATAAAACATATCGATCCAAAATTATTTATAATTGCTAGAGTAACGTAGTAGCATATTAAATCATTGAGTTCAGAACTCTCACGTCATATTAAATAAAGCTTATTAGATCTCTTATTAATAATTCCTATTGGATGTCCCGCTGCCGTATTACAAAGCCTTATTGGCTTCCTTTTCAATCATATGTAAAGTTTCTATATAGCTATAAGTGACTTTCGCTTTATCTTCACTCTGCTTCTGCTTTTCATGTATGATTAACCTGCTGTAAATAAAAACTTATGGTACGATCTACCGAACTCTGAAATCTTTTAACATAGTCATTTTTCACCATGAAGTAGCAACAATATTATCTCTACTAATAATAAAGGAGAATGTCTGTGTGTTGGTGCTCTACAGGGCGGACCGCTGAATTTAGAGGTACGAACATTCTTTGGAAGGTGGGAATGTGCATCTCGGAGTCGTTTAATTAAAATTTTAATTTTAAGTTTAATCAATTAAAAAATGAGCGAAATTTTGGAGTTTTCCCTTAATAACTTCTAAAAATATTACAGCACAGAAATAATTTTTGCGCCATCTAAAAGTGCAAGGAATTACCTTTTCAATAATATTAATTAATTTGCCGAATAATTTTTCTTTAATTTTATTAACCTTTCGAAAATATTGTTTGGCATAATTTACAACATTACTTTTCACTGTTGCAACGAAATTCAAACCGTTTTCATTGTTTAACTAAATATTTAATTGTTTATTTCTCTTTCACTTTTAAAAGCTGAGTTAATGTCCTAATGCACTTTGTTTTCATATTTCATTTCATCACATTTTTTGTGGAATCTGCAAACCAAGCTCATTGAGATATTAGGTATATGAAGAAATTTGTTCAGGAAACTGAATGATTCTGGCTGTTATATTTTCAATCTTTTTTCAGCATTTTTTAATTCAGCAAGGATGCCGCTAGCCATAAAATGTCTTGCGCCATTTTGATGTTGAAATGAAATGCATATTTTACAAGAGGATTAAGAAAGTGAAGATGGCGCTGACAACTTGCAATTAGATGTTATATGACATTTTCAGATATTTGACTCCATTAGGAACATTTATGTAGACAATGAAGATAACAGATGCAAGGCTACTAAAAGAACATAGATTAAATAACTAATACGATCTTCTTAAGTTGTGTTGTCTTACAACATTGAAATTAAATTAATAATCTAGATCAGCCTTTTAGTGCATTTAATTAAATGAATTCAAAGTCTAATCTTCCATCTAAAATTTAATGATTAAGAATAATAATAAGTAACAATATATGTGTTTGTTTGAATATTAATTAATTGTTGGATTTTCTGAATATATGGCATAGAATTATTTTGTTCTTGTTCAAACATGTGAGATTCTGCCCCGGACACACGACTTAAAGGCTGTGGCGCCTGGTAGACCGGTTTTCCCAGAGGATCATTCTCCCCTTGTAGACAATGACGAGTGACGTTCAAACATTCTTGTGGTTAAATGACGTCAAAGTCTGGCCACTATGAGCAGCCAGTCGAATCAGAGTGTGATAAAATAAATAACGTGACTTCCGTTTGAGGGGAGAGCGAGTTTTTTCACTGGAAGAAAAGACAGAAGGGATCTTGGATGGGACGGAGGTGGTGAGAAGAAAATTGTGAGTTGAAAGGGGACTGCAAAGAGGGTAGCATGAAAAAGCAAGGGGTCGTCGCCATTATTTTATGAACGCATAGACGCAGCTGCGTGACCGTTGAAAGATGAAATGCTGAGTGTTCAGACACACAGTTCCTGCTATGCTGTAGAAGAAAGTTCTAAGTACCAGTTTTATTATTTCCTTTCCTTTTTCCTCTCCTTAGTGCCGCATACAAAATTCTTTTAAATCATTGCATCATTTTGCTGAGAGACAGCAAATGAGATTGGGGAAAGCTATGCTGAAGAACGTTGTGTATGTCCTCGAATGCATGATTAGTTTTCCAAGTGCTAACGCGTAGGTGAAAATTTGCAGGCAGATGAACTGTTAATGACTTTGTGTCTAAAAATCTGGATGCTGTGACCATAAAGTTTTTTTATGATGTATTTGTTTGAAATCCCATTCATCCTATAATACGTTATAAGTGCATTGGTTGTTTCATGTGTTAAATTAATATAGACAAGTATAATTGTAATTACAATGGACGCATTCATTGTCTCAAATTATGTTCATTATGATTAATTCGGATTTGCGTAATAAATAATATGTGTTTAATCTCTAATCGTTCTGTGTGATACATTTTTTGCAGTTAAGCGCATTTTGAGCAAGGCACTGATCTGACTTGATAATTTGTAAGATAGAATTTTCTTGTGTACTGGGTTATTGCACAGTTTGATTTAGGTAAATTTTGAATCATAATTGTCTCATCTGCATTTATTTATTTAGATCATTGGAAGCAAAATTTTTATAATAAAAAACTACTATGCGACATACAAGTAATTTAATATGCTTCAACAACACAGTATTTCAGGGAAACATGAAGAAAAAATGATGCAAGATTGAATTGAAATTATATTCCCGGCGAACAAGCTCGTTGCCGAAGGCAGCTCATAAACAATGTAGATTTTAAGTCTATGTAGATTTTAAGTCTATGTAGATTTTAAGTCTATGTAGATTTTAAAGGGTTTGATGCAAAGTAGGTTTCTTACCGATTTCACACTTAATTCAAAGTTGTTTATGTAGAGCAAATACCGCCACCAGTTTTCCTTGCAAACTGGGTTTGTCGCATACTCTGGCCATATAGGACCCGACCCAGTGTAGCAGAGCAAAGTTGTGTAAAATCCCAACACAATCATATATGCTGGCGTGAGCCTGTATAGGAATATTTGGGAAAAAATAAACTTATATTCTTTCATAACGTTTTGGAAAAATTCTAAAATATTAGACAATAATAATTTGGTAGCAGAAAGTACGACTTCGGAAAATTTTAATACTTTCAAGGAAACAAGCGATTCAAAAAGAATTGTAATGGAAAAGATTGTGTGGGAAGTTATATTTAAGCTTGCCATAATTTTTTCGTAAAAACTTATAAATTATAAACTTTGAAATATCAGATTATGTTACAGCTAAAACAAAAAATTTATCAAATCGATAGTTAATTTCTAAAAAAGGAGAATTTTGGTATATACCGTTGCAAGTTATTTCAATTATATATTATTAAAAGTGAAATTAAATTTACAATTGAAAAAAATCATTTCTCATTTGTAAATATTGCTTGGATAAATTACATTTTTCATTTGAATACAGAATAGCACGCCTCTAAATGGAAATATTAACAAGTCAGAGGGAGTCGTCTCCCTAAAATTTTCTCCTATTCGTCCTAACGCGGGTGGAGAAAGAATACAAAGAGCGGCAGAAACATGAACGATTCCCTAACATATGTGGGAAAAAATAATACAAACTGCAATAAAACATACCAAGCGTCCCTTACACAGGTGGAGAAAGAATAAGGCAAACGGCATAAAACGAGTTTCCCTTGGCGCGAGCTAAGACGAAATGAGGATTCTCTCCAATATGCAAATGGACTAGCCTAAAGTAAAGAAAATCGTTATGCCATTTCAACGCCTTTTCTTCGTGAAAACGTCTTTCCGCTTCTTACAGTGATACTCGGTCGAACTTTCTTGTACTTAACTTCTTTCAAAATACCGTCAAATTTGAATCGCTAATAACTACGAGACTACTAATGCGAAAAGAATGTTTGGCCCCACAACGCATATATCATATCTGTAAGAGTTTGTAGCATAGTATTTATTTTGCCTGTGACGTCATCGTACCAGTGTAGGCGCATGTGCGTGATTGTTATGAATTAGCTTTATGTAAGATTATAAAGAAGTGTAGAATGGAAACGCGTTTAGCTAGGAGGTAGATTCTGATGTCATTTTAAAGAGTTCGAGGAGTATTTCTAGGAACCGAGGGGTGAGACAATAAAAAATATATATCGGAACATAAGTAAAAATCAGTATTAAATTAAAAATTGCAAACTCCACATGTTTTTTTGATTATAACATACAGAGTTTTCTTTCGAATTGTACGAAACTTACAGAATACTTCACAATACGTAAAAGAAGCATGGTATTAAAATTTGAAATAAAAAATTTGAATATTACGGGAAATTTGAGCATTTGCAATAAATAATGATTTACTGCGTATACGCGAAATGAAGTTCTATATACTGTCAAAAGATGGCGCCATCAAAAGCTACTCTAAATAAAACATAAGAAAGACGCAGTTCGGATCCACGCCATAGTTTTTCCGTAAAAACCTCGGGATAAAATCATAAAACAAGTGTTTCGTATTAATATGTATTTTAATTATCAATCTCTTTAATATAATATTTACACAGAGTAGTATAATGGTTATAGAATAGACAAATCACAAGCTACCACAGACCCTTACTGCATGCGATAAACGTGTGATTTATCTATTCTGTAACCATTATACTGCTCTGTGCAAATATTATATTAAAGAGATTATAATTAAATTATATATTAATACGGAACACTTGTTTTATGATTTTATGCCGACTGTTTTTTTTTTCAAACGATTCAAGCCAATATTGGACACAGATCTATAATTAAGATAAGAAGACCACATATCAATTTTTTTTTATTTTAGGGTTAAGGAGCTATCTTGTTTAAAAGTTTGCGATTATACAGTAGAGTGGATCGCTCTTCTATGGAGAAAAAAAAAATTATTATTAATCAAAACCTACCTATGCGGAAAAGATGTTCTATGGTATGGAGAATAAGAGAAAAATAAATAATAAAAAAAATTATATTCAAAATTTAATAATGCCGCAAGGGGGTTGAATTTTCGAAAAAAATGGAAAAAGCCTGAATTTTGATTATACGATTTAAAAAAAAAAATAATATTATTAATCCAAACCTACTTATGCATAAAAGATGTTTTATGGTATGGAGATTAAGAGAAAAATAATAAAACAATTTAAATTCTAAATTTAATACTACCGAAAGGGGGTTGAATTTTCAAAAAAAATGGAAAAATACTTAATTTTGATTATTGTTTATACGATTTTAGATTCGAAATAATTGCTTTTTTTGCAATATAAATAAGAAAAGGTGATGATTAATGAGTAGTGAGTAGTATAATGTACATTGCAACATTTTATGACTCAGCTCCCCCTCCCCACACCGTCAAATCAGTCCGGTTAAACAACTATAGCAGTAGGCAATGACTTTGCGTGCTTTCAGAATTCTTCGAAGGGCTAATTCCCTTATGTGATTTCTGTCGTCAGCTAGCATTGATATCAGGACATTTTCTGGATGGCCAAAAAATCAGTTTCTTTTAATAGCAGGGTCTATGACATCCTTCAAATCATTCGAGAAATAGCGCGATAGAACGATTGATTGATGCAAATGCTGTGCATCATAAATTATGGTTTCGTTTTGATCTTCAACCACATAGACGCAATGTAATGAATTTGTAATGAATGTCGTTAATGGCAAAAAAGCCTCGGATGAATTTTCGTGAGCTACATTGAACCTGATAATTCTGTTCGCGATTCTAAGCCAACTTGAGTGGCAAACTTTTCCAGGATTTATCTTCGACAGACTTTCTCTGTGATGTCAGCAGTTTATGACTTCACAAATTTCCATTAAGTACAGTTGATCAGTACTTAAGTATTTCTTGTTAGTCACTTCACATAGCGTGTTTTTTATTGGCATGGATGAAACTACAGATAGCTTCTCGCATCCGGCCAACGATTTTCTTATTTCGCCAGTCAGGCTTCTGGGCCCAGTTATGGTTTTATCCACGTGCGCGAAAAGATGACGTAGTGGAAGCTCGTTGGCGTGTAACTGGCACACAAACCATTGTAGTGAACGATTCAGGATCAGTTCCATATTACGTATAATACCTCCTTTGACACCTTTGTTGACAGATGTTCCTTCGAAACCAACTTTGTTACATCTATGTCATTGACAACTCATGACAAATAAACTATATATGTTATTTCCAATAATTTGCGCTCTCCCGAAATTTACAGACACGTGGCCGATGTACTCAGAGCCAGGTTCTTTTTCAAGCTTATGTGTTCTTCTATTATGACCTTTCTTCTATTGTCTTCCATTGATAGAGTCCTGTCTTTTCGTCCATCGAAGTATAAACCAAAATGGTCAAGGTCATAATCTTTTATGACCTGAGACAATAGAGTGGTTCTTGCCTTTGTTCTCTCACGCCGAATTTTATTTCTGTCAACAACGTTCAAAACATTGCTTTCCGAGACAATGCCCACATCTTGAGGAGCAGCTGACACGATGGCAGCGCCTCGGGGACACGGGGCGGCGTTCTTTCACTACAGGTGTGACTGTGGTGAAGATTCCATGAAGTACCACTCCCGACTTATGGAGGCGTTGGAGGATAAAGCAGGAGATAGAAAAAAGATGGGATTGCCTACTGCTCTAGTTGTTTAGCAAGACTGATTTGACGGTGTGGGAAGGGCGAGCTGAGTCATAAAATGTTGTAATGTACATTATACTACTCATTAATCATCTCTTTTGGTTATTTACTATATTGCAAAAAAACAATTATTTCGAATATAAAATCGTATAATCAATAATTAAAATTAAGTATTTTTCCATTTTTTTTGAAAATTCAACCCCCTTCCGGTAGTATTAAATTTATAATTTAAATTTTTTTATTATTTTTCTCTTAATCTGCATACCATAGAACATCTTTTCCGCATAAGTAGGTTTTGATTAATAATAATATTTTTTTTAAATCCCGTAATCAAAATTCAGTATTTTTCTATTTTTTCCGAAAATTCAACACCCTTGCGGCATTATTAAATTTTGAATTTAATTTTTTTTATTATTTTTCTCTTAATCTCCATACCATAGAACATCTTTTCCGCATAGGTAGGTTTTAATTAATAATATTTTTAAAAAAAAAATCGTATAATCAAAATTAGATATTTTTCCATTTTTTTCAAACATTCAACCCCCTTGCGGCGGTTCTTAACATAAAATTTAATTTTTTATTTTATTTTTCCATTTATCTATATACCATATAACATCTTTTCTGTATAGGTAGGATTTGAAATTCTGAAAAAAAGTTTTTCGATCCACCCTATTATACAGGCCGACAGACAGTCAACCCTTTGATGGATTTATTACAAATTTGATATAGACCTACATTCCTGATGATTAAAGTGCGTACTAAATTTTAATCATCTAGCTTTTAAGTTTTTGAGTTATTGTGTTCAGATGAACACAGACAGTCTTCCCGTGGACGGATTTTGTCAAAACTTTGATAGAAACCTAAAAATTATGTGTTAAGATGACGTGCCAAATTTCATCCCTGTAGCTATAATAGTTTTCGAGGTATCATTTCCAAAGACAGACATAATTCAAAAATTATGTTTTTCTGACTCGGGGAAGTCTGAAACAAGGAGATTAATAAAAATCTCGACTTCGAATTTTTTGACGATTACAATACTTTCGCTTTGTATACTTCGTATACGAGAAAGTAAAAAGGACTTTAATATTAGTTTTTAACCCCGGAAGGGGGGGGGGACGCGCGCTACGAAGTGTAACGCGAATTCGCGCAGGCTGTGCGACACAACAATTCGGTCGTTCGCTATTAAAGCAAAATTAGCAACATTTTTATATTATATCTGTTCCAAATGTTTCATGCAAACGGTTATAGTTACACAAAACAAATTTTTAGACGAAAAAGTTTGTAAATAAGACATTATATTATTCAACTCATTGCAAATATATGAGAAAACTATATTTGTTACAAACCTGTTGTTAACCTTTTTATAGTAAAAAAATTATCAATATAATAATAATTATACAATTTGGATAGAAAAGATAGAATAATGATTCTAATTTTCTTAAGTACACAGGAAACTATTTTTTTAGGAACCCAAATAAGAATTTTGATGGGCTTAATCTTTAGATCGAATAAACTTTGGGCGTAATACAATTTTTTTATCAGAATAGTTTCTACAATTTTAAACCTTTCCTCCAATAATTTTTGTTAAAGCTGATAAGACATGTACCATCTGACTACAGTTAGATTACATCCGGAATAATAAAACTTTTGCATCAATTTCTTGGCATTTTCACTTACACTATTATCCAGTTTAAAAGTCTTGTAACCTCAAAAATCTCCATTTTAGAAATATAGAATGTCCTTGAATCAACTTTTTTTCTCACTAAAACTTAAATACCCAGACAACATTATTTTTCTGTCCATAATACAATCATTCAATTCAACAGACACCTGATGCAAAGACGCGAAGTGGTGCTTCAACTCCCTTATGATTAATTTCAAAAAAAAAATGCCAAAACCACAGGATAGTCATGATTTGTTGGCAAGAGTCTTCAAACAATAAACACTCACGAATCTTATCACCGAGGCAAAGATTTTTGGAGAAGTTAAGTGTCATATGTATACGATAGAGTGGCAGAAGTGAGAACTTCCGTATGTTCACTTTCTCATTTGTCTCAAAGATTCATTACACGTTCACAGAGTGATTGACTTTATTATTCCAGAAATCTCTAATCCACAAGAAGGCCCAGATCTTTTTTGCACTGAAACAAAGCAGATGGTGCACGGCCCATGCGGAAGCATAAATCCACGTTCTCCATGTATGAAGGATGGAATTTGCACAAAGCGATACCCACGCCATTTTTTGAAAGAAACACAAACAGGACTGGGCGGATATCCGCTATATCGTCGTAGGTCTTCACAATATGGGGGATTTACAGCAAACGTTAATTTTAGAGTATCAGAAGTGTCTGTGGACAATACTTGGATTTTACCGTGCTGTCCTTTGTTAACAAAAATTTTCAACGCGCATATCAACGTTGAGTATTGCAATTCTGTGAAGTCTATCAAGTGCGTCGGTAAGTATGTCAAGGATCCAACATGGCTGTGTTTGAACTCACCAGTGAAGAAAATTACCTAAATAAAAACTACCAGTATCAAATGGGGAGACACATCAGCAGCAACGAAGCAGTATGGAGAATTCGCAACTTCCCGATTCACGAGCAACACCTCATTGTGATTCATCTAAACGACCACCCTGAAAATGGTCAGAGAGACTACTTCACGATAGAAAATGCTGCTCAACGTGCCGAAGCTCCTGAGGAAACAACACTCACATCTTTGTTCAGACTCTGCTCCTAAGATGAATTTGAACGCACTCTATTGGACAATGAAGTACCCAAGCACTGCACTTGGAACAATGGAAACAAGACATGGCAAAGTCGGAAACAAGAGCAGGTAGTACTAGAAAAAGCAGAAATATGATCCATCGATGCTCTTGGGCGAGTATACACTGTCCATTCACTCTATCGAAGAAATTATGTTTGTCTTTATCTTTTCAGGTGTATTGGTCCGTTTGAAATCATTCAAAATTTCATTCGGCTTTCATTCTTTAACATTTTACGTCGTTTATAGGAATCATTCTTATAAATCCTAAAATTATTTTTAAAAAAATCGTTTATTTGTTAATGTAACTTCAATTTTAAATCCTTTAATGGATGTATTTAATTCAATATATCTAATGTCGCCTATTAACTATTTGAAAAAGGATTCGGAGATTTATTGTGTCAGCCTAACTGAATTATTACTTCTTAATTATTTTAGAGGGCAAACAAACTGGTTGTTCCGAGAATCTAGAACATTTTTTTACTCAGTTTAAATTCTAATAGCATCGTTTGCACAAACATTATAATTTCATTGTTGCTTTTCTAAAAACTTATCTTCACTTAATGTCATTACTGTGATGAAAAATTGGCGTCACTTTATGTCATTCTGGGCATCTTTAATTTTTTGAACTCATTACGCCCTGGGCAACGCCGTACGCGTTCTTCTAGTATATATCTATACTTATAAATGCAATGTTTGTGTGCGTGTGTGTGTATGTGTGTGTGTGCCTGCGATGTCCAGAAGAATCTATCGCACTTATAGCCATGAAGTTTGGCACACAAGTAGTCGTAATGGTGACTGAATGCACCTCGAAGCCGGAACTTTAAAAATTAAACTAGAAAACTTTTATTTAATATTTTGTGTTGTTTTGGGTAATTTTGGCACGTTTACGGCAATATTATCTTTTCTAATGATCTTAGAAAAACAATCAATGCCCCATCGGATAGAACAAACACTCTTCGTTCGAATGAAATTTGTTTTGAGCTCCAAACATGATTTCCTGAATTTTGAGAATTTTTTAAAAAATAGTGACTTTCGCCATCGAAATTTTATTTTTGTTTTTGAATTTGCTCCAAACATGATTTCCTGAATTTTGAGAATTTTTTAAAAAATAGTGACTTTCGCCATCGAAATTTTATTTTTGTTTTTGAATTTGCTGCATCCGTCTGTTTAATAACACTATTATTTTCAATTTTTCCAGCTTATAACTAGAACGGTTCTGTCGGAATTAAAACGAGAACGGTTAAAATATCTTTTCCCGTTTTCTTTAATTTATTTTTTCCTGGTCAGTTGAAAGTTATTTTTCTCTAGCGAGTTTCTTCCCGCGACACTTATCCGGAACATTTCTGGTAATTTGATTGGTTGAAGAGCGCATGTGACGTCATAACCTTCAATTGAATGACTTTGATTATTATTTTCGGCAGTATCTTAACGTATTTATTGATCTCGCATATTTGCTTGGAATATAACAATAATTTTCACGTAGCAAATTTTAATATTGTTTTGGATTCACTTTTGCACAAATAAAATATCATTATAGCGAAAAAATACAGCGGGAAAATCAATAATGTGTATCTTTTTTCATTTTGTTTTCAAAACTTTTTCATGTCATTGTGGGAGGGTATTTTTTTATTTTGTTGAAGTTTTGATTCCACGGGCAACGCCGCTCACGTACTGCTAGTATATATATATACATAAAGCTTGTAAACAGCCAAGCTGCTACAGTAATTGTTGAAAACTCCATATACTTGGATTGCCTTTAAATGTTTAAAATTAATTTTTGTTTATGGAATCTATAGTATTTTCAATTCTTTAGATTTTGTTTTAGATTTGGTTGTCTTTTTGATATGTCTTGTTTACTTTGTTTCTGTATGATCATATATAACAAG
>BGPR01034458.1:0-16465 GCA_013235015.1 Araneus ventricosus
ATGCTGCAAGCATTTTATATATCATTCCATTCACAGCTCCAACTCGTTGACTAGACTATAAAAGTCAACACAGCAATTTCACTGAATTTCACCAAAAGAACGGCTTATGCAATCTGTATTCCACATTCAAATATTCTGCTATCCCGTCTTCTGGGTTAGTGAGTACAAGTAACTAAGGTTGTTAATAGACTCTAGGTTAACTTTAGATTCTCGTATAGTAGCAGCCATTACAAAGCTAAAGAGAACAGTATTAATCTGAAACAATTTATTGCTGACAGGCGTTCTCTACTGATCAACCACGTCTTTTTTAACGGATCTTTCACAAGATTAATCTTAATCTGCGGCTCTCCATCTTTAGATCAACGGCCATTACTAGGCTAAAAATATTATTGCATGTAGTGGCGATCAGCAGGATTCTATTTACTGCGGTATACGAGGTAATTAGAATCGCAAATGCTCCGTGGTATTTCAGACGTAAACACTTAAAAAAAGGTTTAAAGTTAAATCGATTTTATATCATATGAAATACATTTCGGTCAGAGTTTTAAGCGATTTCTCAGATTCGCAACGAACTTCTTTAACACCTTCTTGCCTACAGTGCCCATTCCAGGGAAAACCCTGAGTCGGTCTTGGATAATATCGTCGAACAGAAGCCGTGTCAACTCTTAACTCACGTTGCAAATCTAAATCGCTTAACTTCTCGCAATTTTTTAAAATTAAAAATAGAAAAAGCGCGTTATATTCTGCACGAAGTGGCTACTTTGGAAGAGCTTATAATTAGGACCTATTTTCGCTAGCCCCTCCCACTTTCAATTACACCCGAAAAACATTTTAGGTATTCCATCAACTTTGCTTTAATTATAATTATTTAAAATTGTTCTGCCAAAGTTTTCTGTCATTACTATTCTCTTTATTTTCTGAGCCTTTTAAAATTATTACCTAAAATCTTAAAATACAAGATAATGTTCTCTATTAGCCTTAATTTTAAAAAATTCTGCTTCTACTTTTCATATTGTTACCTTCAATAATTCTATTTCAATTCAACTTTGATGAAGAGGGGCAAGAGTTTCTTAATAAGGTGGTACTCTGCAAGCTCTATATCCTTACTCGTTACCTTTTAAATATTTTTTAAAAATATCGGCAGTTTCTATTCTCTCAACTGTTTTGTACTGAATTTTTCTTTAAGTAATATTTTGAATTACCCTTTATAATAGTTTCCTTAAGCCTTGTTAATGAAAAATGTTTTATTAAAATACTTCCATTATTATTTATGTGTAGCTTTAAACTTTTGCATCAACCACACTCAGGACTACTCGTAATTAAAAGCGTCGATGAAAGTCAGATTACTTTCATTGATTCATTTGGAAAGCATGGGAAAAAGGTCAAGACGCGCTCCAATCTCCTAACGGGGGCACTCGGGTTTCTGTCACACTGACATATTATATAACACCGTGCTTGCGAAACTGTTGTTCTTAATAAATATGTGATTAATTTGTAATGACACGAGTTCGATTAATTCTGAGACACCCGAGTTATATAAGCTCGGGTGTTAGACCAGTTACCGTGAAACGGGGTTACTTCGCACTCGTGGAGGTAACTTTGCACCAGTGCAAAATTTGTGCGAAAAGTGAAATAAAGATCAACTGATTAGGGATACGGGATTGGGATTTTTTTATAGCTTCGTGGGAACACTGACTAGTGCATTTCATTCCTTAAACATTTATAACAATCATTCCAAGAGAAGGAAAAGACAATGAGCCAATTTGTCAGCGAAAATTTTAGTGCAGTAAAATCTGTCTCTGGTGAGGATAGTATGGCATTTCTGAAGGCAAGTGCATTTAAATGTGAAAGATGATAAGCCTGGTTGTCATTTTGTTGCTTTGAATGCCAATTATATTTGTTAGTTAAGTTGTGATAATTTTTTTTCTGACCTGGGGTAACTTTGCACCGAAAAGGAGGGATTCTTTGCACCATGGGAATTTGTGATAGTCAGCAACTCAGTTGTTTTTTAATCCTCCGAGTGGCGCAAACGTCTTTTTCCGTTTTTTATGTTCAGTTCAAAAGCAGATAGCTCGCATTTATATTTATATTTTCTTAAACAATCATGCATAAAGTATTCTTAAGATTTCGGAGATATAATTAAATACAAAAAAGATCTATTCATTTACTTTAAAAGCTAAGTTTCTAACCTGATAGCTAAAAGTTCAAAATAATTGGTCGCTCAGAGGGTTAAATTTATTTTTGTATTAAATAATAATAAGAACAATGTTTTCTTAAGCTTCAGATATGCCCAGGGTATATAAAAGGATGTTAGGAACTTGTAAGTATATGGAGTTCTCTCCAGAGACCCTAGAAACTTGATTTAACGCGATTTCACAAGTTTAGGGTATTTTTAAAGAGGCAGAATCTTTTTGTCGGTACCCCAAGTGAACAGTTTGTTACAAAAGAAAGCTAATTCATATAACTAAACGTGGAAATTTTCTGATTTTCTCCAGTGAGAAGGAAAAGACCGTTGCAATGTGTAGTCCAATTCAGTGTCTTCAGTTTTCCTGTCAATAGTATAGATCTTTTAACAATAATAAACGTTTATCTTACTAAGGTGGTGAGGTAATAGATAGATATATTAATGACACATATGGCAATAATTGAATAAAAGGATTTTTAAAACGCCATCCTGATTTGGCAGAATGCAATGACGTAAAATTGTTAATTATAATCAGTCATTTATGAAAATTATCTTTCTTTAATATTTCCACCCAGGCTTTCAATAAATATATCTAGAATTGAATCTAGAGAATTTGTTTTTGTAATATACTGGAAAAAAATTAACCAGTGCGAAGTATCCCTACCAATTAGGTAACTTTGCACCAAAATTTCGAAAAATAATTATTAATTATTAAATCCTTGTATGATACAAATTTTGCTGCAAAACGTTTCTCGAATCTTCTCTCAACGAGGAAAAAAAATAAAAAAGTCTTTCTTTTAGAGAAATACATGTAACTAATCTCTAAATTCTGCCGGAAGTCATGAAAATCTGTGCAAAGTAACCCCTTTTTACGGTATTTGTCATTTTTAAGTGGAGCTAACTAACATGTTAGTTGTGCTTTTCACTGTAAATATTTGAACTCATTCTCGTTGAATAGAAAAATGAAAAGGAAACTTTTAAAGTGGAGCTGGTTTGAAATTCTGTTTTCACAATGACAGCTGTCTTCGCAGTTGGATATATTTCAATATTTCTGTCAGAGCTTCCATGTGCAAACTTTTTTTTATCTCTGTAAATTTTGTCTTTACAAAGTGACCATTTTTCCTGAACTTCAGTTCCGGATGCTGTAGATATGGAAGGGATAGTGTGTAACAGGACAAACTGTCTTATATTCGGTGACATCTGGTCATTTAAAATGAACTATAAAGATATCATTAGCTGCGAAAAATGGAAATTAATAAAATACGAGGATTTTCTGATTGACCCTCTGATTAAAACCATTGGAATAAAGAAACCTCAAAATACGTGAACGTCCCAGCTCCTCTGTCAAAGATAAGGGAAATTCACCCCCCCCCAAAAAACCACAATGACAGCTGGCATTGTCCGAATTCTAAGAAAACCCCCCTCTTCCCCAAACACATCTGGGCGAGCCAGTCTAACGTAGGAAGCACGCGCCGCGGGTGTGAAATCAATCACACTTAACGAAAGGGGGTGGAAATTTCAGAGTGACATTCGGACGGCTATCGTGTTTTGCTTGAAGGGACGTATGGGACGGTCCCGTATCGATAGAGTTAAGCCATTATTCACTAAAATATGTATTACATATATACATTCACTTTATGTTGAAGTTGGTAAGGAGAAATAACTGTAGTCGGCAACTATTTTTCTTTTCTTTTATGTATATAAGTTATTTAAAAATAGACAGTCCGGTACATCTTATTTGAAACCAGGAGAAATACGGGCATTTTTTCAGGTCGATACTGAACGGTTTGGCCAGTTACTTTTAACACATTGTTGATAACTTGTATTTGACCGTTTTGTCCAGGACACTGACAACGAGTTATTTCATAGAAACTTTACTAAGCCATGTTCCGTGCCATTGCTACCCAACTGGATTAAACCTTGCTGAGAAAAGAATGAAAACATAGCAACCATAACCATTCAGCTTAATGGATATATTTCTTAATGTAGGCAAAGTAATATTTTGGAGAGCTTGGTTTACAGATTTCACAAACATTTTGATGAAATAAAATATGAAAGCAAAATGTATTAGGATACTAGCTGCGTGGCCCGGCGTTGCACGGGCTATCTCGAATAATTCGTCATTCCCTGGCGGAGAGAAGAAGTGAAGTCACGTGACACATGTCCAACATTCTCTCCTAAATAAAAGGAAAGAGTGGTTCAAACATTCCGTCCACACAACGCCATCTATATTGCATTGTTGCTGTTTTCAACAATGAAACAGAAACACAAAATTAAATATTTGTTTAAACAATGAAAACAGTTTGAATTGCTCTGCAACAATGAAAAGCATTGTTGTAAATTAGTTTTTAATTAATATCTTTTTTACTAATTAAAATTTCGGATTATTCCCCATCTTTTGGTACTTTCCGCGCGCTTCTCCGTTCAGCGGTTCGTGAGGAGATAACCTCACATACACACACGTCGAATTTTGATAGTGTAGATTATCTCAGATTACAACAATGAAAGAGAAATAGGCAATTAAATATTTGTTTAAACGATGAAAACTGTTTGAGTTGCGTTGCAAGAATGAAAAGTGTTGTTGTAAATTATGCCAAAAAATATTTTTAAAAATTTATTAAAATTCGAGAAAACACTGTGCGTCAACTTAATAAACTGAATAGATATATATCACTGTAAAGATAATTTTTTACACTTTCAGATAGTGTAAAAATAACTTATATTTTGTGCTATTTTCGGAGCGAAAAACGTAAAAATTTCTCTTAATTTTTAATTAATTAAAATTGTAATTAAAATTTCAAAAAAGGGCTCCGAGGTGCACATTCCCACCCTCCAAAGTATGTTTGTGCCAAATTTCGCAGCTCCAAGTCCAGCGATCTTACCTGTAGAGCGCCAACACACACACACACATTCTCCTTTATTATTAGTATAGATAAATTAAATTCTCTCTATGTATATTTTAAAACCGAAAGCGCTGGATTCTAATAATATTTGGAAACAATGGAGTTTTTCCATCTGTCTTTAAAATCTTATTTTGATTTAATTTTTGAAGCCCATTTCGCATCTTACAGAATGAGTAAAGATGTGACATCATATCAAACATAAAACGATCTGCAGTTACATGTTGGAATGCGTGCACCATTGGATTTGTCAAGCGATATGTAGGATATATCAGTAACATAACTTTTTTCATCCAACCTTGCTAACTTTGATTTTTAACGTAGGACTACGTTCCTCCCATTGGGGTCTCAGGAAAGAATTTGATTCACACGCCAAAACGCTACAAAAAACGTTGTATGGGAGATCCTCTATATCTCGGTAACTACATATGTTAAAAAAATAACTAATGTCTTATTTTAGACACAAAGGGTAACAACAGTTACAAAAAACTTAAGTTACAAAAAAAATGAAAATCAGAATTGTTGTCCAGCGACTACTGAATCGCAAAGTTGGGCAAAAATACGCATGAATTGGTGACGCTATCCTCTATATCTCGGTAACTACATATGTTAAAAACATAAGTAATGTCTTATTTTAGAACTAAAAGGTAACAACAGAGGTTAAAAAAAAACTGAAAATCGGAAAAGAGTCACGCGAGTAAAGTAGTCCTACGACTTTAACATCAGCGGCTGTTTGAAAAAGACAGCCTCCCGGCAATATATTCACAATTTGATGATTGAACGAGCGCAATTGATTAATAATTAATTACAAATGAATAACTAATTACAAATTAACTCTTATAAAGATCTTTTAAAATGCAGTAATCAGAAATTCATTTTTATAATGAAATTTCGCAGTTTTATTTTTAACTTATAATTCTTAACATTTTTGTTATTTTTAACTTTTAAAAATTAAATAAAAACAGTTATGTAAATCTATACCATTATATAACTCAGATCTAATTTACTTATATATAAACTCACGAAATGAGTTTCGAGTGACTTAAAACCTCAAAAGCAGTAACTACAACGAAAGTTTTGAGTACTATAGAATCTTCTACACCATACAGAGAAATTATCATTATTATTTTTTTATGAAGAGAATCTTTTTTTCGATATATCCTTATTTTTCTTGTACATCCCAATTCTTTTTGTAAAGAACTAGTGTAAAATAAAGTAAAACTAATGCAAATTGGTTTTTTTAAAGATAATTTTTAAAAAATTCCTTTTAAGTGATATACAATCACTTATTTATATCTAAAAAAACTTACCAATTATCAACACAATTAGTAAAAGTAGGAGCAGCTTCACAACGTAGGCATGATTTATTTTTTTCAATTGAGGAAACTAAACTGAGCCAACGAATTATGAAATGTTTTTATCTACTGTAATTACTTAAAATGTATAAAGGTATCCACTAGATTGAAGCATCACTATTTATCATTTCGGTAGATAATACAGAACCTACGCAGAGACACTGAAAAGTGTAAACAACTTCAAGTTGCCTTGAAAAATGTTCGGAATATTTTTTTTTTTATCTTGACCTTTTATCGCAATTAGCTGGAGGGAATTCCTCTGATTTCAGGTTTGGAGTTCTATGATAAATGTTTTTCGCTCTATAATGACATTACTCAAGTTCGGCGTAGAAAACCGCCGTGTCCATCTTGGCAAATTTATCGATTTTTTTATGTTTAAGTTTTGAAATAATGTATGAGCTTTAAATTCAGAAGTCGTCTTTGTTTTGAATAAAATCAGGTTACTCCCGGTTAATGTAGCGAATTTGATATCTAGGTTGTGCCTTATGGTTAACCTTTCGATATACGCGGTTTGCCACAGATAAATGATCTAAATTAAATTTCCGTCAAAGAAGGTAGAGGTAATCTCAGTATTATGCTTGATAGTGGGACTGCTTTGTCGACATACGCGGTTTCCCACATAAATGTTCTAAATTAAATTCCTGTCAAATGTAGCGGTAATCTCAATATTATACTTGATAGAGAGACTTCTTTGTCGACATACGCGGTTTGCCACAGATAAATGATCTAAATTTAATTCCTATCAAAGAAGGTAGGGTAATCTCAGTATTATACTTGAGAGTGGGACTGCATTGTGGGTAGGAATGCTTTCTTACTTTTTTGTATACGAACAGCAAGTATTGTAAATGTTAAGAAATTCAACCTCGAGAACATGAATATTATTCATGTTTTGGACCTCCTTCAGTCCCCAAGATATATTTTTGGAATTATGTCTGTCCGTGATCACGATTACTCAGAAAACGCAACAATCCAAATGGATGAAATTAGAGATATGCCGTCTTCACACCAAAGTTGTAAATACTTATAGAATTTGTGACCAAATCCGTTTTGTGATTGTAGCATTGTGTTTGTCCGTCCATGCGAAGATGACAACCTAAAAATGCAGCTTTCCAGATGGATGAAATTAAGTGTGTGCTATTTATACCAAAATTGTACATTTCTATCAAATTTTGAACGAAATCCGTCTGCGAAAAGTCTGTCTGGTCGTCCGTGTGCTTGCGAACACGATAATTGAAAAAAAAACACAAAAAGGAAGATAAATGAAAGTTGGTATGTGGTCTTGACACCTAATTTTTAAATTTGTATTAAATCCTGGATCTAATCGGTCTAGATCAGGGGTTCCCAACCCTTCTTCCCTCGCGTACCCCTTCATTAGTCATTTTATTTTCGCGTACCCCCTACTGTCATACCCCCTAACCATCCGTCTATACAAAGAAATTTTTATTAATGTCAAGGGCCTAGGAGAGCTTAAGTGTTAAATGACTGGAATTTATAATATTAGCAGGACTTACTTTTGATTTGACATTTTATTCCATTTTTACAATAGTATTAGTTCAACGTGAAAACAGATGAAATAAGTACTGTAATAATTTTGCTTTAGATTAAAAGGATAGCTAAAAATTAAGCTTTCTTTCGCTTTTTTTTCTTCTTATTTTGAGGGTAGGTTTAGGGAAAACACAACTTTCATTTTTACATTTTACACGAACTTGAAGAAACAAAATTCTGTAACATTTTTATTTCCTTATGTTTTCTTGTGTCCGCCATTACCGACTTTGAGTTCGCGTACCACCAACTGGTTATTCACGTCCCCCAGGTTGGGAATTTCTGGTCTAGAGAAAGAGCTTGATAAAACATACTCGATTCTCTTCACTATACTATGAAGCTTAACACACCAGGGGTACGCGTACCACAGGTTGGGAACCTCTGATCTAGAGGAAGAGCTTGAAAATACATATTCGATTCTCTTCACTATACTATGAAGCTTAACACAATACGCTCTGTATTTTGCAAGTATACGAGAAAGTCGAAGTGAAGAACACTCCCGATTTTAACGTAGGACTGCGTTTCTCCCATTGGTGTCTCAGGGAGGAAATTGATTCTTCTCTATAAGGCTTCTGATTCCATAAGGACAAATCACCTGTAACCCTTAAGAGCTTAGAAAACGAACAAAACTGAGACTGGAAATTTAAATCTTCTCCCTGATTATAATCGTTCTCAAATTCTTAATAGAAATATAAATATCTTTCCTTATATGAAAATGACACAGGATAACTCTTTTTAGTATGACCAAAGAATATCGAAGTGATATATTAAATGAATGAAATAATTTTCAAATTTGAGTTCAAACTTTGATATTTTATATTGCTTTACCTAATTTTTAGAATAAATGATCGTGAAGACTTGGATATCTTGATATTAAATCCTTTTCGAAACTTTTTACATGAATTGAAGTCACAACATATTGTAGTATTCTTTGTGTCATCGAAACCAAAATTCTTTTTCGAATGAAAGTCAAATAGATGTTAATTACTGTTCCCAAACCATATATAGGTTTATGTATAGTATTCTCCAAGAATATTTTTCCATTTACTTAAGTGACCGAACACTGTATCACTTAAGTATGACGAACCTCAGTGAAATGGTATCAGAATCTCGGATTCGGGTCCAGAGGGTAACAGATTGGAGTAACAATTCCACCGAAGGTCTGCTGTATGCTTATTAAATCCATCAGAGTCGAACGTCCCATTGGTGTGTTCTGAAAATTTGGAAAGGAGAGTGACAGTTAAAATATTGTCCTCGTTATCTAAACGCTGGCTGTTCAGTTCGATGAGGCAAGTCCCAAAATAGCCCTTGAGCAACTTCAAACGGGATGTTGATCTAATCATACTAATTCCGGATGAAAAATGTTTGTATTTAGATAAAATATCTAAGAGTTCTCCATTTCCATTCATAAGTGAATAGTTTGTATCATTTTTTAATGTTTCTATGTGTTTTTATTGCTTAAAACGTGTTTTTGTATGGAGTTGTTGGAATTGACGTCAACATCTAGATCAGCATACGTCTCGATTGGTTGCGCATGCGCAAACGTCAGAGGCGTTACCAAGCAACCATTTGTCGTTGTCTTGCGACTCCCGGGTCTATTCTGAAGACGTCTGCACATGCGCGCCTAATTGTGACGTAACTTACCTACACGGTGACATCAGAACTTTGACATCTCTATTGGTTTAAGTAGGATATCTAAAATCCGGAAATTTCCGAAATCCGGACCTTCCACCCGAACAGTCCGGATTTTCGAGGTTGTACTGCATTAATTTTCTTTATGCGTAAGCTTATGCTATCATCACTGTCAGTAGTAAAATGACCAGACGCCCTAGATTAACCAGTAAGCTAGTTTTTTTTATTATCTGCCTAGCTTGCCCCAGGGCTGCCAGAACAAAATAAGGCCAAACATTCTTAAAAATAAGGCCAAAATTGACAAATTGTTGAAAACGTCATTTGCTATTAGAAAAACAGCTATCCTTCATGAAAAAACGAATCCCACTTGATAGGCATATGTTCAATGCTCTATTATCAAACCGAAATTTAAGTGAAAGAAATTTAAAACATCCTTGTTCTATTCAGAAGCTATTTCGTTTGACAGCTCATTATATATTATTTGAAATGTGAAATATCAAAAAAACAATAGAATAAGTAACTAAAAATTGTTCTAAAAGTCATTAACGAAAATAAAGCCAAAACAGGCCAAAAATGAATTTAAGGCCAAATGAAAATTCCTAAGGCCAAGGGCTCTGAAAAAAGGCCAAATTTCCATAATTTGGCCTTAAAAGGCCAATATGGCAACCCTGGCTTGACCCACCCATTCCCCTCTTTAAAGTTGAAACTCAGAAGATCCGGCCATTTAAGATCTATCAGTTTTGTAAACTTTAATGATTTACTTTTTCAAGCCATTTTCCATGAATTGCCCTTCTAAGTTCATCGATGTTTAACCCAAACCATTTTTAGTCTATTAATATGACGATAATGACGGGGAAGTTAATTAAATGGTTGATGAAAAACGTAAATGTCTGATTTCTGAACATTCAGCTGCTCCTCTGAAATTTTAAAGACAGCTGGTTTTATCCACTGTATTAGATATATTAGATACTGAGAATGCTTTTGCTTAGTGCATATCGTAAGGAGATTAAATATATAATGTCAGGTTAGTATTTAAATCATTCAGAATGTTTCAGATGGAAGACTAATATCTTCGACTTCAAAGATCGTTCGCAAATTACGTGAGCAAATTTTCTGAATTTTAACCTGAGGCACTCTGTATATTGGGGGGGTTAGGCTATCAATTCAGGATATTGAAGTCGAAATTTAGGAATATACTAGCTAGTCTGCGACATCTGATCACAGAAGCATTCACATTAATGAAAACTTGTGTCCTCACACGGAATTTTATCATATTCAAAAGAATTATGATTTCTGTCCTTACACGGAAATTTATAGTATTAAGAAGAATTATGATTTGTGTCCTCACACGGAATTTTATAATATTCAAAAGAATTATGATTTGCGTCTTCACACGGAATTTTATAATATTCAAAAGAATTATGATTTGTGTTTTCACACGGAATTTTATAATATTCAAAAGAATTAGAATTTGTGTTTTCACACGAAATTTTATCATATTCAAAACAATCATGATTTGTGTCCTCACACGGAATTTTATAATATTCAAAAGAATTATGATTTGTGTCCTCACACGGAATTTTATTATAGTAAAAAGAATTATGATTTGTGTCCTCACACGGAATTTTATCATATTCACAAGAATTATGATTTGTGTCCTCACATGGAATTTTATAGTATTCAAAGGAATTATGATTTGTGTCCTCGCACGTAATTTTATAATATTCAAAAGAATTATGATTTGTGTCCTCACGCGGAATTTTATCATAGTCAAAAGTGTGTAAGTAAGTTGACTACATTCTATGCATAGTAAAAATTATGACTAGCTTAGCTCGTTTGAAGCTACGGGAGAAATATTCTGGGATAGATCTCAAAATTTTGAACCACGGTCAGATAAAGAGGATGACACCCCAGCAGCAGTCCACTCTCTAAATTGCCACGTCATTCCAACGGGAGGACCACCAACCATCACTGGCGCATAAACATGCACCAGACCGCGTGTAAGACGAATCTCTCGTGGAATCGAATTTTGAGTCAGAGACCCTATTTCTCTACCGTCAGGCCACTTATTAAAAAAATAGGAAGGGAAACTTGTCAAAAAGAAATTATCTAGAAATTAAATCAAGTGAATCTTTTCAAAAATTACCTTAACCCCTTAACATGCAATGACTTCTCCGACTCGCGCATCGAATTACAGAATTTGTGTTATTTAAATCCGTATTTAAGTTAAGGTAACAATTAGTTTTAAATACAACCAGCGGGAATGTTCTTACCTAAACTTTCTCGTATACTTCCCCCAAAAGGTGCCGTTTCTCCTTCCCCCGCGTGGCTAAAAAAATTCGAACCTACTGTTATCCAGAATCCATTGACTATCAGAAGGTTTTTCATTATAGTGATTGAAAAATATCTAGGTAAAGAATTCAAAGAGATGCGTACCGATTAAAACGCATATCGCACACTGCTAGGTTCACTCTTGCCGTCTCAAGGACAAACTGACGTAATTCGCTCCTTTCGCGAGCAAAGACGATTGCTTCCGTACGCATGCGCGTGGAGATAGCGGATTGGTTTCAATTGTAAATTATACAGGCCGACAGACAGTCAACCCTTTGACGGATTTGGCCCAAAATTTTATACGGACCTACATTTATGACGATAAAACTGTGTACCAAATCCATCTAGCTATCCAAGTTTTTGAATTATAGTGTTCACATGACTTCGGACATACAGACAGAGAGACTTTCCGTTGACGGATTTTGTCCAAAATTTGATAGAAACCTACAAATTATGTTTAAAGACCACATACCAAATTTCATCCCCGTAGCTCTCATAGTTTTCGAATTATCGTGTTCACAGACATACAGACACACAGACAGACATAATTCCAAAATTGTGTTTATCGGACTCCGGGAGGTCTAAAATGTGGAGATTCGTCAAAATCTGGAATTCGAATTTTTTGACGATTACAATACTTTCTCTTTCTATACTTCGTATACGAGAAAGTAAAAATGGCCTGGACAAGCTTAAATGTCTCAAGTATCCTTTACTATCTTAAATAGATTGAAATAATAAAAAATATCCCAAATGGGTGGCGGCATCTAATTAGAATGTTAAATAAAATCGTATGTCAAGGGGTTAATATAAGTTATTTACTGAAAAGTAAAAAACCGAGACAGTTAGGAGCATTTTATTCAAAATCGGTACAAATCCAGGGCTTGTTTTCAATCCAGGACAAAGAGTCTAAAATCGGGATTGTCCTAGAGAATCCGGGACGTCTGATGTCTCATATAATGATTTGGGTCCTTTCTTTCTTTACTTAATCGTCTTCCTCATTCATCCTGAAAAAAAGCAGGCAATTTATGAATAATCCCTCTTTTAAATTAATGCGTGCAGTAAATTCTAAATTTTCTAGATGATTAATGATGGTGGCCTTCCAAGAAAACACAAAGTTATATACATACATATACATATTCCTTTAACTTTCGTTTTTCTCAAAAAGAATGTAAAGTAATATTATATTTCAAAGCAACTGATTGTAACAACTGTAATTTTTCTCCTGATAAATTACACTGTTTGAATAAACTGTTATCTGCGTGTTATTTGATTTAATGTTGAATTATTAATCCTTATAAAATTACTTCGTGATGAAAGTAATTAATATTTGCAAACATTGAAACAGTTTTTAGATATTTTATTTTTACATTTTATAAGAAAACAGTGAATTCGATTTCTCAAAGCATGGTGCTAAAATTATGCATATTGCTAAGTTATTTCGTTCTATACAATTACCTTGTTTGCCTAGTGTTATTGTTTTTCCCTATTGGGATTAATTGAACAGTTTCCTTCAATTATATTTAAAATGTTATGGGTGTAGCATCAAAGATGAATGAATCATAATATCATATTATGTATCATTAAATAAAAAATGCGGAATTTATAATTTGTTGTCATACTTTTTGAAGATACAGCAGACATACCAGGGTTGCCATATTGGCCTTTTTAAGGCCAAATTATGGAAATTTGGCCTTTTTTCAAAGCCTTTGGTCTTAGGAATTTTCACTTGGCCTTAAATTCATTTTTGGCCTTTTTTAGGCTTTATTTTTCCTTATGACTTTTAGAATGATTCTTAATATATAACCTAACTATTTTTCTGATAAACTTTAAAATATTGAAAAATAATATAGAAAGTTGTTGTTAACAAGAGCTGATATATTTCGCTCGAACATTTTATTCTGGACCAACAACAACAGAATTCCTTTTTCTTTCTTTTTTTCCTTCTTTTGCAAGTCGCGCATGTAGAAGTTTAAAAAAAATCACTTGAATTTTAGTTTAATAGAACATTATTACACATATGTAAATCTGTTGGGATTCCTTTTCATGAACGATAGTCATTTTCTTATAACAAAATAAGGGGGAAATGTGCGCATTATATAATGAAATTTTCAAATTTGGCCTTTTTTGGCCTTATTTTAAAGACGGTTTGGCCTTATTTTGCTATTTTGATCTGGCAACCCTGAGACATACCACTTAACTGGTTCGCTTCCATGAACTGAAAGGAAAATATCCCTGATCGTTATTGGAAGTTAATCTGTGTTCGACCCTATGATGCAAGGTTGTCTCCTTTTGTTATAATGTAACGTACTAAGGCAAGTATATCAATAAATATTGTTGTTTAACCAGACAGATATACCAAGAAAGCCAAAATTAAAAAAAGAAGGTAATACAAGCAATCCTATAGTAATTTGAAGTAAACGAAAAGCAAACAACAAAACAAGGAATCCATTCTAGTTCACTTTTTGAAGGGCTAAGAACTATTCGAAATGGATTCAAAATAATATTTGGGAAATTTTCTGTAAGAAGCAAGCCTTTTAGTCTAAGACAGAGCTTCTCATAGCCCGAACTCCCCAAACAGAGAAACCAGGTAGCAAATCCACAAGAACAAACATCAAAAGAAAAAGGAAATAACATTAAAAACGCTAATAAGACTAACAAAATATTAGCCATCAAGCTTACTTAATAAGCTTTCATAACGTAAAATCAAAAACTTACCCCATGAAGAAACAAGCCAGATTATAATATTTGCCCGCGCTTTCGGACTATGATTTGTTTATCAAGGTACGCACCAAACCGTTTGGAGACACGGATATCATTTGAACATACACACTAAAGCCAAGTTAAGTAAAATGTTGAAAATCTTCTGTAGCGTTTCAATTGAATATAAATGAAAACATATATTTAACATAAAATTTCAATAGAAAAGTCTTCCCTCATCTGTGTGTGCTTTATCAATGCTATATTTTTGATATATGTATTTTTTCAAAATGTTTTGATTTATTTGCTAATATTCGAGTAACATTTTTCTTGTAACGTGAGATAAAGATTTTTAAGCAAGGGGAATCCAGAATTATAAATCAGATTTATTTCCATTTCTATAGTCTCTTTACTGAGGAAATTTTCAATATTTCATTTTTATTACGTAGATTAGCAACATCCAGCCCTGACCGTAATATATATATAAAGTACTTGTCTTGGGGGTCTATTCTGGTACCCCCGGTTGGGGTGGGTTGGGTTTTTTTTTTCGGGCCCCAACCCACCCCAACTGGGGGTACCAGAATAGGCCCCTTGGTCTTCCGAAGGCTGAAAGCGAAAATGCGCGAAACCATGCTTTCATTTCGTGCGAATCCTGGATAGAATGCGTGATTGCAGGGTCAAGTATTTTTTTTTCTCCTACTGGCATGATGCGAATATTATCTAGAAGCTTCCTGTGCATAAAATTGTGTAAACAAGATTTTGGTTCTCATATTTGCTTCTACTACCGTGGAGTGCGTATGTTTAACCCTTTGCGGACAGGTAACTTTTTAGAACACTCAGATCGGGTTGACGCACTTTATACGCCATCCTATTTTTTCCAACTCTGTGCTTATTTAATTATGTAAAACCTTATTTTTCATAGTGTAATAAGATTAGGGGTTTGAATGGATGGATAATGTACACATTTGTATTCGAAGTTTAGCCGCTATTCTCTTCCCTAACTGGATTTCTTACACATAAATCTCGAGATAAGTGAACTGCGGCGGACATTATACGCCGTACTTGTCCGCAAAGGGCTAATCATGGTGTTAGGATGCTTAAAAATATAGTTTCTTAACCCCTTAAAGGTCGCATTTTTTTGCTATCTAACCCCTCCTGTTTTGGAATGGGGCTGTCGTTTCCATTCATCTAAGAAGGAATAGAATACTTGAGATGCTTATAGATTCTACGTAATTTTTGTGTCAAATTATAAAGCTAATTATTGTTTAAATTTTAGTTTATAAGCCTAAAAATGCGATAATTCGATGCACTTCAATATGGCGGGATCGAGACTTAAGAGGTTAACTCTTTGAACCCGGCTAGAGTGAGAATTCAAGTGCCTTAAAAACTGGAGTAAGTTTTCATTCATGAAATCAGAATGAAATCCTGCCTTTGTCTACAGAAATTCCAGGAGGACGACACCCTCCTTTGCACGATCAATTGTCAACAATAAAAGGAACTGATTTTCTCCCGCAAAATTCACCGAGGCGCCCGAAGCCGACTGAGCCCGGCCTGTGTCGAATGAGGCGGGTTAGGGCTCATAGGATTAAACATCCAACTACTGGACGGATTCTTCTTCATTTAATTTCGTATGTATGAAAAGGTAACTTTTTCAATGTGGAAAAAATATTCCTGAAAAAGATCCAGGATCAGCGAGTTTCGGACTTGCATGTTGTAACTTTGGTCAAAATTCAGTTTTATACTGTCTAATGTACTTGACTCATCGTAATTGACTTTGGTTAAAATTCAGTTTTATATTGTCTAATGTATTTGACTCATCGGAA
>BGPR01034460.1:1724-16465 GCA_013235015.1 Araneus ventricosus
CATTGAACCGGAGACTATTCCAAACTTAATTGGGTTTCGTAGCAAAGATCAAAAAGCTTCTTCGTTTATTCTCCTACCTATTTATGTTTACCTGCATATGTTTTTATTATTATTCTAACTGCTGCTTCAGAAAAATAGGATCTTTGAGTTCGTGCCTGGATCTGCTAGACTTAATCCTAATGGTTGACTGACGCAATTGTCTGTAGATCAGACGATGAAGCTGCTCGCTAAGCTTGTCCTAATGAAAGCCTACATATTAGATACTGGTACATTAAGTTTGTCTTGATATTTTTATGCTGTATTGTTCTATAATAAATCGCGCATTTTATTCACTTCACTCAGATATGTATCTTATTTAGTCTACGTCAGAAAACGTAATTTAACCTTTTTAATTATGATGTTAATTTAAATATAATTAATAAAATTTGAATTTCTATCATTGCTTACTTACTTTTGTATCAAAAGTACTGAAAATTCCCTTTTCTTTACAGACAGTATACAATGCTGTATCAAGGAGAATATTTTCTCTGCTTGTCGACTGGCACAATTGCTATATTTCTGAACTATTCATTCTTCACGCGTAATTAATCTACCTTTTTTCTTAATCTATACTATAGATGGCTTTACTCATTTATTTTATTATACAATAGTTTTACTCATTGGTCCTATTGTACCAACGTCTTTTCTCATTTGTTCTATTGCACCAACCCATGTTGGAAACTGTTTTTAGTCTTCAGTTTTATATTTCAAATATTGAGCTAAGACGGTTTTATTAATTATTTTGAGATTTTATGTTCTCGAGGCGCAGACTGCACGTAATGTGAATGATAGTAATTAATTTAATTTTTCAAGCTTATAAAGTTAGTTCCTCAAGGTTTTCTGCACGACTATCATCTGTATATATCCAAATAAATTTTTTTTAATATTACAACAGCTATTTATTTACTCTAATGCTACAATGATTATATTTATAGGTAATAAGAAAATAAAAAAGTAATTAATAAAGAAAAATGAACCAGAAATTTTTAAAATAGACGAAGGGCCCTTTCCTGAGTCTCTGCAAGATTCCCAGTAGAGAAAAAAATATTTTCAAATTTCATTCTATAGCGATCTGAAAGTTAATTTTTTCTAATCTGATTTCAAACCCACGGTGATTAGTTACATGACAATTTAATGCCTACTAGCAAAATTTATCTTACTACTGTGCTTAGCCCCAATTTAGAAATTTCAAAACAATCATAAATAATAAATATTTACGATTATACAGACAGTAATTGAAAGCAATTTTTTAAACGAAATTAGGAAATTCAAAAAATGTAATTCTGGTAATAATTCTATAAAACTGTCCAAAGCAATTTTTGGAAGTGAATACAGAAATGTTGGTTCCTTTCAAGCATTTTCAAGCCAAAAACGTGTATTTAATTTTCATAAATAAAAATTTAAATATTTCATATGTTTGGAAACTGTAAATGATAAGGCGCTGTATGTTGATAAATATCTGTTAGCTTAAGTTATTGCCATTTCTACTGTTAAAATTGCAATCATGCCAAATGCTATGCCGACACATGTCAAGAAAATAGATTCATGTCCATTATCCGTACCGATGCCACAGATGAATACGCTACAATTTGATATTTATATAACATCTTGAAATTTGACTTCTTTCCTCATTACGGTTTCATTTAATAATAGCCCAAACAAAATATTACAGATGTTTTACCTTAGATTTAAAATCAGTTGGACATTAATATATGTATAAAAGATAATCTGTTAAGACATTTATAAAATCATAAATACGGTTTTTTAAGGTAAGGTAAGATTATACGCAACATAGTATTTACATAACTTTGAAATTCTGGAAAATTAACTACCTGCAAGTTACTTTTTCTCGTCTAAAAATAATAGCAAAATGTACTGCATAAATATATAAACATTCACAAATAATAAACATATCATATTTTCATTTACATCCAAGAAGACATAATACATTATGTGACATACGAAAGAGTGGAAGAGTTATAAAAATATAAGTTTATATAAAATGGAAAAATAGATGTTACTGCAACTCTAAATTCATTCTTTATTTCCTTCTAAACCGAAATCGAGTTGGCTATTTAAACCATTCACTGGACGGGAGGCTGTCTTTCTCGAACAGCCGCTGATGTTAAAGGCGTAGGACTAATTTACTCGAGTGACTCTTTTCCGATTTTCAATATTTTTTGTAACTTCTGTTGTTACCCTTTATCTCTAAAAGAAGACACTATTTTTGTTTTTAACATATGTAGTTACCGAGTTATAGAGGATCGCGTGACTAAATCATGCGAATTTTTGCCCAACTTTGCGTCTCTGTAGCCGCTGAACTAAAACTTCGATTTTCTTTTTTTCCTCTAAACTCTGTTGTTACCCTTTATCTCTAAAATAAGATATTAGTTATGTTTTTAACATATGTAGTTATCGAGATAGAGTATCTGCCTTACAACATTTTTTGAAGCGTTCTGGCGTGTGAATCAAATTCCTTCCTTAGACCCCAATGGGAGGAACCTAGTCCTACGTTAAAAAACATTTCCAACGCAATACACTTACGACATTCGTTTTACTTTAACGCCCGTAGTAATCTGAGTAGCATAATGGCAGCCATTAGGATGGTATAAACAACTCAAATACGTTATAAAAGTCGTTCTTTTCTCTGTTATTTGGATTTCTTCTGGATCTATGCCGACATTCGTAAATCTAACACTCCCATCGCAAAAGTGCACAGCAAAACAGGGGTACAAGTCTGTTTCTACAATCTCCAGACTATAAATGTACGTTTCTTTTATTCTTGCAGTAACAAGCATGCCATTCGGAGTTCAGAGAAGAAGAGAGCAAAAATGGTACACAAGAATTG
The DNA here is from genome assembly GCA_013235015.1 of Araneus ventricosus. Lineage (NCBI taxonomy): Eukaryota > Metazoa > Arthropoda > Arachnida > Araneae > Araneidae > Araneus > Araneus ventricosus. The sequence goes on from BGPR01034460.1 coordinate 4,612, forward strand.
TTTTTTTAACTAAGCGCTTGCACATACTGCACAGTTATATTATTAAAACACGTCATTAACATTTTTAATGAATAAAACAAATATGCATATTTTTTGTCGATATTGACCATTAAACGTTTGGACTCGGAAATGGGACTAGTTTTCAATGAGTATAAACGAATCAATAAATAAAATAGAGTTTATTATTGCCCTGAATTTTACAGTCTGGGTTTTAACAGGAATATAAACGTTTACCTTTTACTTAGCAAAAACTATTATTTGTCAAAATATTAAATGAAGTGAACTAATAAATTTACCATTAATTTGATACACATAAGGAAACTGCACAGAATTACACAATTTTTAAAAGTGGAAAGAAGTGGGGTTAGTTTTGGATGAGTATAAACGAATCAATAAATAGAGTCTATTAAGGCCCTGAATTTTACTGTCTGGCTTTGAACGGGAATATAAACGGTTACCTTTCACTTGATAAAAACTATTATTTGTCAAATTATTAAATGAAGTGAACTAAGAAACTTGCTATTAATTTGATACACATTAGGTAACTTCACAGAACTACACAATATTTGAAAGTTTTCTTTAGTCTAATACGATAAGAATTAAATATTTAAAAAATCTAATTCTGAATAATTTTATTTAAATAAAAATACTGCTTTCTCTTTTAGCCCAAATTCAGAATGATGAGCTAAAATTCGTTGATTAGTCGATCATGAACACATAGCAGGTAGTCTCTAAAATACCTTAACAAAATTCGTCGTTGCCCCTATCCTAAGCATATGACGTATAAGGGACATTTTCTCAAGTAAATCAGTGTAAGAACTAAAAAATATGTTTGGAAGTTAAATTCGCATTAATTAAGCGTGAAATGTTACCTTCCTCGGTCACAGCATCACGATATAGTTTATGGTACTCACTCACTATACTTAATTGTCAAACATACTTTTTAGAGTAGCTACAGAAATACTCCTAAGGGTCAATGCAATTCCGTCACTAACGTGAATAATTTTTTTCCAACAAAAACCCGTTACAAAAGAAGTAGAATTAGGCGAAAAGTTTTGCTTAAACAGAAATTGAATCGACCACTGGGAGGCGTACTTCTGCAGACTCTTTATTTTGATAAAACTTAAGTAAGTTTTTGATATCCGACGTCAAATTTATTCTGCTTAATGCAAAACTTAAAACTTTTTATTAAATTAAGGTATTAAAGACAATGAGGGCCGCGAATATGAAAAGGGCTGGAACATATATGTCTCTAACCATCTCTCATACCGAAATAAATATTTACATCTGAGAGGTAAGCTATCTTAAACCCAATTCTGTTGATTTTGATGTTTTTGTCGAATTTTCATTATCCCGACTCCATCTTGGCATGGGAAAGGTGCCATAGCTGTAGGTCGAGAAGAAAAAAGATAAAAGCTAAAAAATAATAATAAGTTGCGCATTGCAATACAATGCGCTCTGAATTTTCGTTCGGCTCTCCTGTAAAATGTTAAAATTGCTACCCCTCCGAGTGGTTAGCTATTTTATCTACTTGCATTAAAGTTTCAAAATTTTGCTTTTAATGTGAATAATTAGATCTTTATTGCATTTAACCAAGTCTCTGAAAACTTAGGAATATTTCATCCATGGTATTTTAAGAAATTATACATATAAACATAAATTATGTGATTCTGAACTCAATATGAGAAGCGGAAAAATACGTGCAAAACGCTTAGAGGGGACAAATAACCTCTAACGTAATCCTAAATAGCATTTAATACTAAATCTGGTATTGCAATTTCTATGGTTTTAAAATATTTTCATGAAAAAATATATATTCTATAGCGATTCACATATGAAACGTTTGATTTTTAAAGGGAACTTCTGCAGACTAGGCCGAAATTACTTTTTTTGCGTTTTTGGTTTGATGAAGGTAGTTGCATTGTTTGGTGCAAGACTTGAAATTCCGCCATTTACAGTTACGTTGTAGTAAAGCATCAAAGTTTCAATATGATGTTAGAAAGAGACTTCTGCGCAGAAGAGGATCTTCTATTTACCCTCACGAGGACTAAAATTCATTTACATAACTACTTTTACTGTTAATTTTTGTTTTTAAATTTGAATTTTACTTGAAACAAATAAATTTTACATTTTATTTTGTTTTATTTTATTTAAGTTTAAATTTATTTGCAAATAAGCAAATTTTGAATTTTATTTGGGTTTAATTGATATTTCTTGTTTTATAATTCTTTGCCCCTGAATTTTTTAAAAATCTGAATTTTACTTAGAAACCAGTATCTTTTCAGATTTAAATTTCTTTGCAAATAAGTACACTTTAAATTTTATTTCAGTTCCAATTTATATTCCAGGCGTTCTAATGGTTTTCCCTGAATTTTCTGTTTTAAATCTGAATTTTACTTAAAAGCGAATAACTTAAAAATTTATTTGAATCCTTTAAATTCAGTTGCAAATAAATTGATATTTGATTTTTTTGAGTTTCCTTGATATTAATGGCTTCTAATTATTTTCCCCTCAATTTTTTTTGTTTTAAATCTGACTTTTTCTTAAAAACGAATAACTTTAAAATTCTTTTTTATTTTGAGTCTTTAAATTAAAATTTACTCACAAATAAAAAAAATGATCATTTTAATGAATTTTCATCGATATTCCTGGCTTCATAATAATTTATTCCCTAAAATTCTGAAACTTTTATACAGTTTAATGTTAAAAAAAGTACTTCTGCAAAATTTAAAGTTGAATTTTTGCAAAAATTAAAAAAATTATAAAATTTTTTGGTTTTCGTCAATAGGCTGATTTTCTACTGTGAAACACATTAGAGATATCTTGGTATCTTATATCTATCGATATCTCTTACAGATATCGTTTTTTTCTCCTCCTGTAAAATTTTAAAAATGTCAGAAGTCCGCTTTTAAAATCAATCGATTCATATAATTTACATTTATGTCTTCCTAGGAAAAAAAAGTAGTTGCACGTGTTTCAAACTTATAATAAAAAAATTTAAAAAATATTTTAAAGCATACTGATGTATTTCAGGAACTTTTATATTATGGGTGTTTATGCAATTCATTCTCTTTTCAAAGCATTGTATTTAATTTTGATAGCAGCTAGAATTTTTCGGATATTCATATAATATCTGTAAAACGTGATTAGGCATAAAAATAACGTCATTGTCATATCATCAACGTTCTTCGAAATGAGAAAAAAACATGCCAACATATACAACAACCATTTTAGCGGGAGTCATAACGGTCTCCACATTTCTTGAAATTCTCCGTAAAAACACTTATTATGCAAATGTCCTGGCTAAATTCTGAAAGAGGAACAGTTTTATTGAGTAAAATGAAATGCATGCATTGTGTGTAAGGAAAACATTTCGCTTCTTTTTGTGTGAAGAAAAATATTTTGACTTGATAGCCTATAAAATGAAATTGGAAAAAAAACCCAGGAAAACCTGCTTCAGTTTTTCTTTTTACGTAGAATGTGAGGTAATGAATATTTTAAGGATGAAAGCTACGTCTTGTCAAATGCTATTACCTAAAAGAATGTTGAAGATAAAGAGACTGCTTCTGACGTATCGTTTGCGAGGTGAAGTTAATCTATAAAAAATTTAATTCAAAATAAATTTAAAAAAACTTCCGAGTATTTTCCACGTTAGGTTGGTTGTTTGTTAACCCTCTCAAACCGAACGAACCGGTCCCGGGCGGTCTAAAAATTTCCCCAGAACAGTGACGAAGGCGGGCTGAGGTGGTTGGCTTCTTTTGAGGGGAGGTGGGGTTCTGAGATTGCTTAGGAGATAAGCGAGGTAGGGGGTCCAATTATCTTCGCCAACCACAGCTCATTTACCTGCGCTTTAAAGGAAGGTTAGAGCAGGGGGTGGGATAAATGACCACCCATGTTCGGAGAGTCCAATTAATGCGCTTTCTCTCCAAATTTCCCGATTTCAAAGGGGCTTTAATAAAAATGTCGCCTCGAGATTAAGGAGTTAAATAAACTCTTAGATAAAGAGATTGGGAATTATATTAAGACAAAAGATTAAGTTAAAGATGCGAACTGTATAACCCTGTGGTCCTTTTTGGAAATGGAATATGACTTTTTCTGACACTCTTCATACCTCAGTGCTTGTCATATCGTAGATGTACAAGTAGAAGTCATTAAGTCAGCAAAAACCTTTTGATGGACTAATGTAGTCAATTAGAATTTGTAATTAAATATTTCGTGATGGAAAGTTGTTATCTAAACATCAGGAAACAGACTGCCTCAGCTAAAAATCTGTGAAATAAAGTTTATCATTTATCATAACGAATCAAAATCAATTAAGTTTAAACTGAACACATCTCGGAGGTAACGATAGTTTTGGACGACGGAGATATATTTTTCCATGATATTTATGTGCATATAAAACTGAATTTTTCTTATGTAAAATTCCTCAGTTCTGCACAGAAGTGACGTCACCAAAGAATAAAATCGCAGATATCGCATACATCATCATTATGAAATTATCTCAGCTTGAACGATGCCACTCATTTATTAAACCAGAGTGATCCTAATTATAATATGCCCTTAAAAAGGCAGCCATAGCCTATAGGCTACTTTAATTTAATTTTTAGTGAATTTATATCACTTTTTAAAATATTTAGCAGTAATAACAAAATAGTAATAGTAAATGGGAAATAAAATACCAAAGAATAAAATCGCAGTTATCGCATACATCAACAATATGAAATTATCTCAGCTAGAACGAGGCCACTCATTCATTAAACCAGAGTGATCCCAATTATAATATGCCCTTAAAAAGGCAGTCACATCCTGTAGGCTACTGTAATTTAATTTTTAGAGAATTTATAATATCACTTTTTAAAATAATTAGCAGTAATAACAAAATAGTAAATTACATTCAGGAAAAGCAGCCAAATATATGAATGCTTCTTCGAAAGTAATGCATCCTTCCTTAGTTTTAATAATTTCCCCTCAGAAAATATACATTATTTCCTTATCGGTCCAAAGATGGCTTCAACGCAGTGTTTTATCTTCTTACTCCATTTCACAACATGGTGTGATAAAGATTATGATGTTATTGAGTAAAGCTGATTCGACTGAAACCGCTAATGAAGCTTGTACGCCGAGGTATTGACCTCTCTGCGTGTTGGCCTTTTTTTCCCCACAGAGGATATTTCGATTTGCGGAAAGTTTACTCGGTGTGTTTCCCAGAACGAAGTTAGCCAGCCTCACGGATTGCTTTTCCCCCTTTATTAGGAGAAGTTAATCAAACCTTTCGTTTTTTCTGCTCTGCTAGACATAATGAAAATCTCTTTTTTCTATCAAGCTTTCATTCATTTTCTTAACAGTTTATCTTCGAGACAAATGTATATTGAATTACTGGTATTAGCATTAAAAGATTTTTTTAAGACAGGAATAAAAAATATAATAAATTAGAGTATAAAAGAACGGGTTGAACAGAATTTAAACAGAAATATTCTCAGCCTTCTTCCAAATTGACAAGTAAATAAGTAAAATCCTTCATATTTATAAAACACGCGAAATAAACAGGAAGAAAATTATCCTTTCAAACACGATATGTTTTTCCTCACTGTTATTGAGCGGAGTTTTTATGCGGAATAGAATAATTTGGGAATGGGGTTTATGGTTTTCATTACTGTAAAGTGTAACTAAATTTTACTTTACTGAGTTTACTTTGCGAATTTGAAACAACTACAATAATATGTATATTAAAAACCACATAACAAAAAAATGAATTTTTGAAAAAATGTAAGATACAATTTCTTTCGATAATTTCTTATAAAAGAGATCAAATCTTAATCTAGAATTTCTCCCCCTTTCATAACTGTGCAATTATATTTCTCGTTTATTAAGAAAGTGTTTTATAATTTATTTTTCATTTTGTTATTAATATTTTGCAATTCTAAAGTCAGTACTCCATTACTTTTATTACCGACACGATATTTGAAAATCAATTTGATTTAACACCACACGTTCTTTTCAAGACAATCTTAATACACGATATAAAAATGCATTGTGTCCTTAAAAAATTTATAATATCCATTATTTTGATATATAACATTTGATTCATATATAATTTAAATTGCGAAGTCTTAACTTATTGGAAAATTTTCTTCCCAGACGAGGCAGTTGCTTGCGCCATTTTGTTTACGCGATGTAGAATTTTTCATTTAAATGTAACCATATGACTCTTCAACAACGAAAAGAAATTATACATTTATTTATTTGAAAAGCAATTTATAAAAGAAAAGAAAATTGTCATGCATCAACTATTTTGCATACGTAATCTTCATGTTTTCTTTTATTAATTCTGTAATTTTCTCGTAAAGGACTTGCGGAACAATCTCTATGAATTAGTGTTCCTTAAACACCGATAGTTCAGCTATCTATAGTGCAGTCGATAGTTTTCCCAACTATCGATTGAAAGTAACGATAGTATAGATAGTTTTCTTTCAGGCGATACTATCGATAGGTGCTCTTTAAGTCGATAGTTTAGATATTATCAATAGTTTTGAAAACAATCTACCGTAAATACATGAGAAATTGAAGGTAAAATTTGAATAATGCAAATATGCATCAATAATCAAGTGGTATAATTACTTAAAGCACCCCCATATTACGCCACTTGATAGTAACAATACATCGACTTGTTGCTTGAGAGAAAACAATCGATTGTTTCAAAACTAACGACTAGAATTCCAAGATAAATTAAAATTCACTACCATATATATAAAAACTTGCTTACATCAAGTCAAAAATCAATTTATTAAAAGATCCAAATTTGACCAAAACACCCATATTTAAATTATACAATAAAACATCAATGATAATATTATATAATACAGCACCCCCACTGACACAATACACGACCCGCCACTAGATAGAGGCAATACTATGGACAGTCAATTGTTTCAGTCGATAGTTTTGAAACTATCGACTGAAAATGCGCCTATCGATAGTATTGCCCGAGAGGATACTATCGATAGCTTTGAGAAAGTCGATACTATCGATAGTTTCAAAAACTCGATACTATCGACTTGGCTTCGTTAGTATCGATAGTCGATCGATGTTTAAGGAACATTACTATGAATTACTACAATTAATGTTAGTAGCTCCTATACTGCACAATCGTTTATTTATCAAAAGATCTGTATAAAGTTATATAAATCACTGTAGGGAAATGAAAACAAATAATAGAAAAATCGCAATTAATTTAAATGTTTAAACTGAAATTTAATAAATAAAAACTATATTTGGAGACTGCAAATTTCTAAGAGAATCATTTCCTTCTTCAATTCAAACATTTAGCAGATGATTTTATCTATAAATTAGTAGCTGAAAGAAAATTAGTTGAAAAAGTAAAAAATGGGAATAGCATTAAATAACTCTCAATGTTGGGCCTATGGAGTTAACTGGGAACTCCAATTTATTTACGATGGACACGGGAATATAAAAATACGGTGAAATTAACCATTACAGCTAAGGGTAAGCTAGTCAGCCATTTGCAGGATAGAGATACAGTTCCCGAGGTTAAAATGGAAAGCACAATCATTAATCAAGCAATTACCTGATTATTTGGCAAGATGTTGTACTAACATGAAATTATGTACAAAACGAAGCACGCACAAATACACTTAGTGAGCCTATTAAAGCTAGCCAAAGATGCACGTGATGCCAGATGGACACTGGTCATTTATGCACAGCGCACTTCATATTAAAATTGGAAGCGAAATTTAATATGGATAATAATATTCCCTTCGTTCAATGGGAAATTTATTTCTGCATAAATTAGAACTAGAAATGCTGTTGATACTTTCTTTTCGTATTTCAGTGCTACGTATTCCTTTCAATGAACGGAAATCATTTTTGAAGCATAAATGCAAAATAATTTCCAATCAAGGAGCTAAAAAACTAAGCCACACAATGTCGAGTTTCTGATACATTCACGATAGAAGAATAAGATTATTAAGCATTATAAAGATTTCCATTTTTTCAGTTTATTTCGAGTGAAATAATTATATTTATCTCTTAATTCGTAAATTCCAGTCCTTTCAACTTATTAGTTGCTAATGCGCATGCTCCTATCAATGTAAGCCACATTTAAATTATAACCATGGTCAAGAGTTCCGGTATTTGGACAGTCGCTTAGATTGGACCTTTCTCCTAATCTGAATTGTATTAAATATTTGGGCAGTAAAATATGGAACTTAATGCTGCATTGCTGTAAATGGGATTTGTAGAATCATCTTTAGAATCAGCGCTGTATTGCTGCAGTTCAAGATCATCAATATAGCAACAATTACATATTTTAACACGAGAATAAAGATAAGGGTAGCCGATTTTATTTTGTTTTTGTGTAAAAATTGATTGGATATGGCTACAAAGAGTTGCTTGAATTCAAGTCAAGGGGACTAATATCTCGAACTAGAAGAGTATCCCAGAAAATAGTTATGCTCCTAGGTTTCCTTATAAATTAAAGGTACAAAAAGCCAAAGAAACACACACACATTCTTCAGAGACATAAAGACATCAATTGTTGGTTCAAAAAAAACTAAGGCTACCTGGTTTTGTATTAAATGTGAGATAACAAAAAGGAAAGAAACTATGAATTCTGTGAATAAAATGTCATACTTTGTTTTACACACTGTGTAAACTGGAGCATCAAAGAATACTTTCGATTTAATTGTTCTTAAGATATTAGTTGCTCAAATTCGGAATCCACTTTCCTTAATTGGGCCGATTTTTACAATTTCAATAAGTTATTTTATCTACTTTAAAGTGTATTTCTTAAAAAGTTAATTACAATTTTTTATGATATATACACTGCTAGAAAATTATATTTTTTATTAAAATATCTTCTCTAACATAGTACATTAAATTCAAATTTTAATTAATTAATTTTAATTCAAATTTATATTTTTCTATTATAGTACATTAAAAACTGTTTAGTTGGTCAAAATACTTCAATATCTTTCTACATTACGACCGAAACTTATTAAATGAAAATAATAGCATGCACGATATCGTTTGCACTTGCATTTTTTAAAGTTCAAAAAGCTGTACTAAAATGAAATAAATCTTAATTTTTACACTATTTCACTTTACCCTTAAGTGTTAAACAATGACGCCAATTTCCGACTGAATGATTAAATTACTTATACAGACTCAAAAATAACCAAATATCAATTTTTCTCCAGATTTCTCCCACAAAACTTTCATGGCGCTCAACATTGGGCCAGTATTAATTATAAATTTATTAAAATGAAAGTCCTTCGAAGCAGCTTAAATAATATCAATGCCGTGTCTGAATGAAATTCAAAATATCCATAGTTCTTTTAAAGTATTTGCACACTGTCATAAATATATTTACATGCTTATAAAATGTTGTCTTTCGGATAATTAATGCCCTTAGATTTTAAAAATAAGCAATAAAATGAGCTCATTAAAAATTGTCATTTTCCATTCTTTCATAAAATGAGCTTATGCTTTATATCATTATTTGGAAATCTACCGGTTACTGATAATTCGAGAGTAATAATTTTTAATAAAATTAAATTAAAGTACAAAATCAGCTAGTTCTACGTAACTTCCATGACGTCTATGAACTTACGAAATTGGATATTATGGACTCGTCGCAAACCTGCGGCTAAACGATCTGTGGATAGCTTTAATTGGTATCTTGATTTTAAAGAATGTCTGAATTTACTTCAGCAAGGTCCATAGATATTCAGAGCGAAAGGGAATCTTCCTTTGGAGTTAGAAGTTTCCTGCGCATTCAGAAAACTAGTCGTTAAATAATCTAATCGCATATAATGTTTTAAATACGTGAAATGCATTTACATTAGATTTTATTTATATTATTTACATACCTTTTTACTTCTTCTAAAAGAAGATGAAATACCATTTCAAAACGAAACTAATTTGACACGCAAAACACTTGGAAGTTTCATTTCATGAAAAGTATTCAGTTTGAAACTTATTTGAAGTGATCTCGTGAACACCATTTCAAAAATCACGTCTGATTCGAAACTTGAAATTTAGTTTACCGTAAAACAAATATAAACTCTCTACATTTTTGCATGATGAAAAAGGTTTATTACTTCAAATTACAATGATTAAAAATGAAAAAGCTCCATATCAGAACGATAAAAATAACTGACTAGAAAGTTTTGGTTGCTTATTACTAAGTACTTTAAATGGGTTAGAGTGATTTCAGAGATTTTTCATATTATACTTTTCAATTTCATCTATAGTTCATTCGAAAAAGTCTACCAAACAATCAAAACATATGAATTAAGAATATGGATAATTCATTTCTGGCAAACCAAAAAAAGAAAACCATGTGTCCTTCAATAAGCGCAATTTTTTGAGATTATACATCATTATTAAACGCCAAACAAAGCAAAAAAAAACATTAGAAAGGCGCAGTTCAGGTCCGCGCCGTAGATTTTTCGTGGAAAAAGTCGGGAAAAAAATCATAAACAAGTGTTTCATATTAATATGTAATTTAATTATCAATCTCTATCTATGGTTAGAGTATAGATAAATCACAAGCTACCACAGACCCTTGCTACATGCGATAAAAATGTGATTTATCTATTTTGTAACCATTATACTGCTCTGTGTAAGTTTTGTATTAAAGAGATTGATAATTAAATTACATATTAATACGAAACATTTGTTTTAAGATTTTATCCCGAAGTTTTCGCGGAAAATCTAAGGCGCGTACTCGAACTGTGCCTTTCTTATGTTTTATTTAGAGCAGCTTTTGATGGCGCCATCTGTTGACAGTAGATAGAACTACATTTCGCGTATGCACACTGCGCCTTGCGCAGTAAAACAATATATACTACAAAGGCTCATATTTCCCGTATATTCAAAATCTTGAATTTAAATTTTAATACACTGTTTCTCTTACGTATTTTCAAGTATTCTGAAAGTTTCGTATAATTCGAAAGAAAACAGTGCATGTTATAATAAGAAAACATGCGGAGTTTGAAATTTTCAATTCCATACCGATTTTTACTTATATTCTAAAAAATATTTTTATTGTCTCACTTTGGTTTCTAGTAATACCCCTCACGCTCTTTAAACTGACACCAGAATCAATCTCCTAGCTAAACTCGTTTGCGCGCGACACTTATTTATAACCTTACATAAAGATAATCCATAACAATCACACGCACATGCCTACACTGGTACCAGGACGTCACAGACAGAACAAATACTTTGCGACAAACTCTTGCAGATATGATCTATCTGTTGTGGGGTCAACCATTCTTTTCGCGCTATTAGTCTCGTAGTTATTAGCGATTCAAATCTGACGGTATTTTGTCACACAAGACAAGTTCGACCGACTATCACTGTAACGAGCGGAAAGACGTTTTCACGTCAAAAATATTCAATAAATACACTCAAGTAGGTTACAATGTTAACTGAATCTTCCTTCATGAAAAAAGTCTTTCAATCGCACCACGGCTGTATTCAACTGCTCTCACTAAGTACGAAAAATAAGAAAGTTATTCCCACGATCTTCTCATGCGAACTCACCTGGAAAGCTTTCATAGCTGATTTGTTCTCGATTCCACTTTATAGAGGATCTTCGGTTCCATTTCTTCAACAATGATTTATTCCTGAATTTTCTCGGATTCTAAGGACGCAGAGACGACTTCGCGTGATAAATAAAGCAGGAAACAGGAATGAAATTCCCTTCCAAATTCTTCACCACCGAGTAAATTACATTGATATCGGTAGTTCTTTTATCTCAATTTTTATTCCGGAGATCTCCTTTTTTTCTTAAAGGAGATTGCTCCAGGTAGTTGCTTCTTCTCGGGGA